>ARYC01001130.1:0-24891 GCA_000711775.1 Oxytricha trifallax | reverse complement strand
AATAATACATTTATTTTTTTAAAGATCAAATATTGTAACAATGTATCTTCTTTAATAATATGTTTTTAAATCACCAACTTCAACTAAAATAAAAAAGAGTTATAAGTAAATAAAATCCAAATTTATTTTTAAAAATTTAATACAGCAAGTTTATAAGGGTTACTATAGCATAATATTATAAATCAATTAGAAACTTATTACAACAGATACAATTTAAATAAAAAAAACCACGATATTAGTTGTAATTAATACATTTAATAATAAAGAAAATAGTTAAAAATATTTTGTTAAATTTCAGTAAGTTTAATTCTTTATTCTTTAAATAATAATAATAGTATATAAAAAGAAAAAATAATAAATGTGTAAGAAAAATTTGATAAAAAATTAACTTAAATTAATAAATTTTATCATATTAATATAATGCATATTTTATTTAATTGTAAAATTGGGAGACTTTTGAATAAAGCAAATTATAAATTAATATATACTTATTTCCAAATAATTTCTAACACTCCAGTAGAGTATTTAAATTAACTACATGAAATAAAATATATTCCCATAACAAGATACGATAATTTACATTAATGTAATAGAAGAAGATGTCTATAAGATATTTATAAAAGGGGATATTTATTTAGAAACTAGTTAATTTAAAATAATCTACTTTTGACATATAATTTGAAAGAATATTCCAATTAATCCATAACAAACTCAAAAGATTAATAAATTTTTGATTTGTTTAAAATTTGCCAATAATTTAAATGACATGATGCATAATTCAAATCAATTATATATATTATTTATATTTAAAGAATTTAGAGGAAAGCATATCTTCAGAATGAACTTGGGGAAATAGACTACATATGTATTCCTATGGTAAAAACTCTGAAACTAAAAAACAAATTTTAATCAGTTATTGCTATTGAAAAGAAATAAATTAAATACATAAAAATTCAAAAATTAAAATATTTTTATTTTATGAATTATTAAAATTGCTTCAATTTCTTTGAGTTTCAATTTAAGGTACTTGGTAATTTAAAAATATAGAATTTATATTAATGATTAAATGGAAATAGATAAATTGTTTAATGAAGGGAATATGCACAATATATTCTTTTATAAAACATACTTTATAAGATGGATATTTACTATTTTAAGAAAGCTATCCAGTTAAACTATAAATCTGATGTAAAAGACATTTTAAAGAACAGTTGAATTTAATAATCAATAAACGATAGTTAAAAATACATTAGAACTAGCATATTAACATATATTAATTTAAATAATGAAATAATAAAAGTTATAGTAAACATTAAAATATATAAATTAAATTCAAATTATTAGGAAAATTCAAACTTTTTATAATTTTTTATTTATACATAATATTAATGAGCAAAATAATAATAGTTCTTTATAGAATAATAAATCGAATAAAAATTGAACAATAGGTAACTTTAAATACATTTCAATGGAACTAATAACTAGTAAAAATTGACAAATTTTTAAACTGATGCTTAGATTATATTAAAATTTATATTTTAAAAACATTATTTTTAATTAATATATATTAGCTATTTTATAAAATTTATTAACTAATTATCTAATAAATTATGAATCAAAATATTAATTGATGGGATATACTAAACAATAATATTGAAAAAGTATTCATTACAAGTGGAAGTAATGAATACCAGGTATTTATGTTTCAATTTTAAAAAGAAGACTTTGATAGATTATAGTAATTTCGACAATTCTTATTGAATCAATAAATTAGGTAAATTTTTAATTAAGAAAAATATAATATTTTAATAAATAAATAAAATAATTAAGTAAAGTTTTCATTTATAAAAACAGAATATTAAAACTTTATTTAAAGCTTTAAAATAACTAAATATAATAAGAAATATAATTAATTAATTAAATTAAATAATATTTAGTTTAATATTTTTATAATATATACCCCTATTATTATATAAATTAGTAGTTCTAATTTTGTCAAAATAAAAGAGGGTACTCAAAAACTGTGTTAATTAAACCTACTTTAGTGTTTTAAATATAATAAAGTTTATTACTTATAATAATATAAAGGGTCAATGTAGCTAGTTCACAGTTTAACTAGATAATTTATAATAATTAATAAGGGAAACAAGATTTTATTTCCATTAATAAAAATGTTTTAGAACTTGATATTCGTGATAATCTCTAAAATGGATAATTTCAATATATAATTTATAAGTACTTTTCAAATATAAAAATAAAATCTAATTATATTTTAGTTAATAAATATTAAATATGGTTTTAAAATTTGATATCAGATGATGATTTAATATAGTATCAAAATTAAATACATTTTATATAAATAAACAAATTTGTAATGGAAGGGTACACCGAAACAAGAACAATTAGGTTTCATAAATTTTATTTTTTCGATGTTTATTTTATTTAAATAAAAAAATAATTCATAATTTCAAAGATTAAAAAGAATAATACAAATGCTTTAATGTTACAATGTTTTGCAAAAGGATTAATTTAAAATATCTAAACAAATAATAAACCAAAATTATAAATAATTTTTAATAAAAAAGGTGCAATGAATCAAAACGAATGGTGATTATCAATTATAACATTTATTAATTAAATGAATGAATTAAATTTAATTATTCTTTAATTATAATATTGTCAAAATAATCTAAATCTAAAAGATTAAATAATGATTTAATAAGAAAGTGTTTAGATTTTAAATTAGAGAAAACTATATTATTATTTTATTAGATCATTATAATAATAAATTATCTTATAGAATCTAATATTTTATATTGATTACTTTTTCACCAAGCAAATTTAGCTCTTTTAAATCGCATTATTTTCATTCTGTAGCTTTGACAAGTTATAGTCTTTTTAGTTTAAAAATTTAATATTTTAATGACATTTGTTTTAATAATTTGTCTATAAGCAATATTGTTTTTGATAGTTATTAATTGAAATATTGAAATTTCTTAATAAATTTGCATAGCATTATTGATGAAAGAAAAGAACAATCGATCAATTTACTAAATCATAATACTAAGAAATTACACACTTTACTTTAAATATATATATATATAGGTTGTAAATTAATTATTTCAAATATGAAAATTTCATCACTCTGTAAAGTTTAACAATTATTGTAATTAAAATAAATAATTCAATAATATTAGTATATTATATAAAAAAGCAAATATTCTTAAATTAATGATAACATAATAATACTTTCATTATTTTTACTTAAACGCTTAAATATGAATTTATTAAAATATATATTTTTATTTTTAAAATAATCATTCTTAAATTATTAGTATATTAAAATTATATAATAAATACAAATGTAACTTATGAGCATTTAATTGGCTTAAATGAGTATATAAGAAACTTGAAATCATTATAATTAATAAAATAACAAAATAACAAAATATTAAAAACTAACAATAACAATAATAATAATATTTGAAATTAGCAAAATCATATATTGAATACAGATAAAAAAGGAATATTATTAATATATTTATCAATTATATATTAATTTGAATGGGAATATTATTAAATATTCATTAATTAGGAGTTAAAAAAAGTATATAGTATACATAATTTCTATGATTTGGAGATTTTCCCTTATTCATGCCTTAAGTAAATAGTTAATTCTTATAATGATGGAAATTAGAAACAAGCTTGATTAAAAATAATTATTTGATATTGCCAAATAGTAATAAATACCTAAGATTATAAATGAACATACATAATTTAGATAATTTTATATATTAAGATAAATTAAATAAATATAATTAAAGGGATCTATCCAGATAATCACATTTTTTTGTCCTCTTTGAAATATGGAAAGATATATAATTAATTCAAAAGGTGATAAATATCTTAATATATAGCATTATTTTAAGAGAATTTAGTAAATAAACTATTATATTTTATAAAATACATAGGTTAAAGCATAGGATATTAAAAAAAGAAATTGGATATTAGGGTCCTCAAGATTAAGTTTGATAAAAATAGGTTTTTTATGGGAATAAACAATAATTTCCCATTAAGTTATTTTAGTAAATATCAATTGGTCCTTATAAAAACTTAGTATTTTATTATTCATGATTTTAATATATATTATTAAAAATTCAAAATTTACAATCAATTTAATTTATTTGTAATACTATTTATATTAATAGCTATTAAATATTAAATTAATTTTTAGTATGATTAAAGGGTAATTCTGCTAACAACTAATATGAGTTAAGAATAATAACAAAATAAATTTTTATTGGTATTTTTAAAAAACTCTGTTTATTAGTAAAAGGAACCTTCAACGAATTCGCATTAACTATTTAAAATAATTTAAATTAAGCAAATGAAAAAATAATTAACTTTTTGTATAAATAGGGAACAAATTTTACAAAAATATAGTATAGTTAACAATTTAAAATTTTATGAAATAAATGGGATTTCGATTTCAGGGTCATTAGCCTTTCATTATTTTTAATAGTTTTGCAATGAGACTATGTTTTTTATTTATTTAATTGATATGTTTTAATAGAGTTATTTGATAATAAATATTTTCAAATTAAATAAATAAATGAAATGATACACTCCAAATTTTGTATATTTAAAAATCAATTTTTCTATAAAAATTATTGCTAATCATATTATTATTAATATTGATGTTAAACTGTAACTAATAAAAAACAAAAGATTCAATTTGAATTATAAAACAAAGGAAATTTGACTAAGTAATGATCTGAGGTCCCAATATTATAAACTAATTTACCTTTAAAGATTTAGTTTTCTATATTAATATACTAGAGTTTAGTTAAAACTAACTGAAATTTAATGGTTTTTTGGTAAAATTAATATTAAGGTAATTAGAAATACGAAATACTGAGTGTACTCTTTACAATATAAAAATAATTAAATAATAGTTATATTTAATTATTGAAAGATTTTAATAATTATTTTGTAAAAGAGTAAAAATTAATCTTTTCTTTAATTTTGAAAATTTATTCTTAAAAAATTTAATAAAATGATATAAGAGTATAGCTTTTTAAACTAATATTTTTTATTCTAGAATAAACTGTGTATTATTAAACAATTTTATGCATTATTAATTAGTTTAGTAAATTAATTATTGTAGAAATACATTTGAATTTGGAAAATTAATTATAAATATATTTAAATTATTTAAAAATCGTGGCAGTTAAAATTGTCCAATTTAAACGATCTTGGGCTCGTTTGATAGAGAATTCAAAATTAGCTGGACTTTATTATTGGCGGTACTATTTTATCGCATCCCTGGAGCGAGATAACTCGACTTTAATTAAACTCATCTAAATTCATTAAATTATACCCTCACATTAAACTCAAGTTATCTCGCTCCAGGGATGCGATAAAATAGTACCGCCAATAATAAAGTCCAGCTAATTTTGAATTCTCTATCAAACGAGCCCAAGATCGTTTAAATTGGACAATTTTAACTGCCACGATTTTTAAATAATTTAAATATATTTATAATTAATTTTCCAAATTCAAATGTATTTCTACAATATCAAAATCTAAAAATAAATGTCAAATTAATTACAATTACATATTATATTCAATTATATTTTTATGATATTTATTTGCACTTTTATTTTTTGCATTTTATAAATGCCTTCAATTTTAACATTGACAGAATTAAAGATAAATCTCACAATATTCTACCTGTCGTAATCTATTTCTAATCACATACTAATGATCTTATGATATTAAATCCTTAATTGATTCAAATCGAATAATTTATAGCATAGTTTATAATTTTTATTTAATAATGTGTTTATTTGAATAAATTATAATATTTATGTTTTATTTAACTAATATAAATAAATACAATGTAATCACTATTAAAATAGGAACAATTATACATGGATATAGAATCAATATAATTTATATTAATTGTAAGGAACACAAAAAATGGAGAAATTTGATTTTTCACTGTAATGATTAAATAAAACTTCTCTCAATCAGTAAAATAGCAAATTAAATACATAAATTATTAGTTATATTAATCATTTTAAATTATATTAAATATAATTGTATTACATAATAAAAATATAAAATCATATATTAAAATAAGAATTAAATAGTGGATTTAATACTGTAAGAAATTATAATAATAATTATGAGATTGAAAATCCCTATTTTTTAATTAAACATTAAATGATTGATTAATTATATTAAAATATTATAAATTTTAGTGTTCCCATAAATTTTAAACCTCCCTAAATAAATTGCTTGGTATGATGTTAAATATAGATTAAATCAGGCATTAATGACATTTTATATTGATCTTACAGATGAAATTAAAGGATTGAAAGATTTTTAAAACTTAAAATAAAATCTAATGATAAAGTGTTTGATTTCTAGAACCGTATTCGATATATTAATTGTTAATATTGGGAAAATCAAACAATCCAAAATTTATAGCTGAAAAATTAATATAAATAAGATGATTTTAAAACTCTACTATTATAGAATAAATATTTATCTATATTTTTATATATTATGAGATTATTTGGTTTTAATGATTATTATAATACTGCAGATATATAATCATATTTATAGTAAGATAACTTATAAGATACATAATACTTGACATTAAAATTGATAATTTAATATAAAAAGAGGTGCATAACCATTTGGTTAATTCAATTTTTTCTTAAAATATATTATTGGGATTGATTTACAAAAGTTATTTAAAAATATCTACTTTTAGTAATTGATATACAAAATAAGGGTAAATAAAAGAAAATGTAAATATTTTTATGTTAAAAGAATCAAATTGAAGATTTAATATTTAAAATTTTAATGTTTTTTTTAAAATATATTTATGATAAAATTTATATTATATAACACAATACTATATTTAAATTAAGGAACAATAAACTTAAATTGTATTGTATTTTTTGAGAATTCATACAGATTAAAAATGCAAGAAATTTTATTTTTTATAAAAAACAGGGTAAATGAGTCAATCTGATAGAAATAATATTACAATAAATTATATAAAAATTCAAAATTCATGAAATTTTATAATAATTTTATTTATTTAATAATTTACTGTGAACTTAGAATACACCTAAGATTATACGTCAGTTTTAATAATAACTAAGAAGGTAAAAAATGGGAAACTTCATTTAGATTAAAGCATTATTCTATTCAATGCTAATAACGGGACAGTAAGAAAAAGAGTATCAAATGAAATCAAAAATGAAATCAAATGTAAAACAATAAATAAAATTCTGGATAAATATAATTGGTAATAATGTAGAAATACATTTTTTTGTAAATTTATTTAATATTAAATTGATCATACTAAAATAATTCCAAGCTCATTCGATAGAGAACTCATAATAAATTGGTTTATAAATTTATCTTTCTATTTATATCTTTTGATTTGAGAGAAGAGTTAATTTCACACATTATAAATTGCTCTTAACTTGATATAATCAGTTCTCTAAGAAAAGTAATAAAATTTAATAGTCTAACTTATTTTGAATATTTTGAATTGTTTTTTGAATGATTTCAAAATTATTTAATTGGTAAATTTTAACTCTCTATTCGGTTAATAATCAATATATTTTTAAAAAGTTCAAAATCAATACAATGTTCCAATATTACCCATAATTTAAAGTAAAAGCAGTTCAAATTATTCTTTAAAACACCCAAAGTTAAAAAATAATTACATAAATTAAAAACTCTAAATAAATTAAATACGATAATAATAAAAATTTATTACTAAGAATTGAGGAACATATTGAAAAATATCAATAAATAATGGGAGATATAGGTAGTGCAGAATGTCTTAAGTAAACCAAAATTATAAGAACTGATTTTTTAATAACTATAAAAATATTAATGATATAGAAAATTGTATATAATCAAATCGAAGAATAAAAATAATTGAATTCTTTTTTGCATATTATATTCATCTAACAGAAATAAAAGTATAAATTTTTGAATATTTAAATGGCATTTACTTATTTCTAATATATTAGAGAAGAAAAAAAAATTACATAATTGAAATTTTAAAAAGCTGAAATAACTTTATACATTTTCTCACTTATTTATCAAATAATTAGAATTTAGTAATAAATACTATCAATAAAACAAAAGAAAGCGAAAACATATTTAAAAACAACAATTATTTGGGGAGTGACATAGAACTTCAATTTAGTAATGTGGTTTTATCCATTTAGAACTATTTATTGAGGTATTTAATTATCTATATTATTTATTTTATTAACTTGGCTTAATTTATTTTTTCAAATAAATATTTACTTAATTTTAATTCTTTATATACTTCCTAAATTTCTAATACTTTTAAAAATAAATAATAAATATTTTTATTATTTTATTGTATAATAAGTTAAGATTATCTTTTTGAGGTAAAAATAGAAAAAATCTACATAAAAATTATTATTTTATAATTTTGATATTTTAATAGTGCTTTGTATAACTTGTTATTTATAAAAATGGATATCTCTAAAATTTATTGAAACTAAAAAAGTTGGAATGAAAATATAAAAAGATAACTTTGTTACATATCTCTAAATTGCTAACAAATATAATTAATTTAAACAATTAATTAAAATAATTGTATATATCTTATGAGCATTTAATTGGCTAAAATTATGTTATTAGCAAAGTGAAATTAATATAATATTAATTAAAAATAACAGATATAATAGCAAATAATAATTATATTTGAGTTGACTGTTGGAAATTATGAAATCTATTTAATGAAATGAATTATAACTACTTTTGTAAAATGATTTATTAATAATAACTTTATTAAGTAATAATTTTCAATAATTTCTATATTCCTTCAATTAATTTTTTAATTTGAACAAAATAAGATATTTTTTTATTTATTAACTTGTGCTTAAAAGGTAAACTTACTGTCAGACAATTAAAAGGAACCTAAAAGAAGTCTTTATAAAATCACCAGATTAATAATAATATTAAGGACAAACTCAAATATATTAATTCTCTATTTTAAGAAATGCCTCGAAAAAATATGGGAAAATTAAGAAAAAAAATATTAGGGAAAATTTTAAAGGAATTGTTTAACAAGAAATTGTTATTTTTCAAAGAGAGAGTTTTAATCTAAATGTAGAGAATTTAAAAGCATTAAAGTAATTAATATCATAAATATTATAAATTAATGGGAATACATGAAAAGAGAAAGATTATTAATTTATTTAGTTAGACTTTTTCATCTATAAAATTAATACTTTTCAAATTAATTAATAAGGAAGATAAATTTGATTAATCACAATATAAATAAGGGGATTTGGATCAAAGTAAAAGATTTAAAATTAAAATTATTAAAAAAATGATTTTAAATTATGCCCTTTGGAATGGCTAATGTTTTAAATAATGATAAAAACAATTTTAAATAAAAAACATTTAGAAGTCCTAATATTATATCATTAATATATTAAATTACTTTAAAGCACTTTATTTAATTTAATTTAGTTTTACATATTTATTAAATATAATTATTATTAAGAGTTGTTTTAAACAGGTTGAGATACTGATATTGAAAGTGGGGACACAAAATCAATTCAACAAAATTATATATTTACAGGAGAATAAAATACTTAAATATAAATAATAATAATAATTATAATAATTATAATAATAATAATTAGATCACATTGAGGTCTCTGGGGACCCCCGATCTGGTATATGTTTTATATATGTAAGGGACGAGTCCTTTTATAAGTTCACATGTCTTAGTTAATTTGGGCATTAACTAATTCACTAAAAATTCTTAATTTTCTTCTTCTCTGTCATCTTCCTATGCCATTTCTTTTTCTTTCTGTTTTCCTTTCTCTGTCTTATTCTGACTTGAAAGGTGAGCTGTTAAATTATTGGAAGAGATAGACCAGCGTCGAATTTTTCTTGTGAACTCTGTTTTTTTATCGCTGGTGAGAAATACTCTCTCTTATAAACTTCTTATTTATAGCTCTCCTTAATAGATGGAGCTAAGTTAGTTTAGTAGCTGAATTTCCAATTTTTCAAATCTTGGGTCAGCTTTAACCCTTTTGGAGTCGATGAGTCTTTGTAGTAATTTGTATCTTATGTCTTGTTGTATTATTTGATATATATATTGCATGACGTAAGGACTTATTATACTCGACCTGTTTCTAATAAAATGTCAGGCTTAATCCCTTAGTATAGAAGTATATGTATGTTAGTTATATCTTTTATTGAATCTTTGATCAGATTCTGAGCAGTCTCTGTTCTGTTGGGAAATCTGATATCATTTTCCCCCCTATTTAGTACCCCCTGTACCGGGTTGGTATTTAGTACCTCTGGTACTACCTAGTCAGAATTTTTGAGTGATTCTTCGCATATCTTGGAGGTCAAAAGGAGTGATTCCTCCAAAATCTTTGTCAGGTAGTTGGGTGTTAGAGGTTCAACTTGTGTCTCTTGGATTGAGATTTCTTAAGGTCTTAGAGAGTTAATTTTGCTGGTATTGAAGAAGTAGGGTTTGTACTATTGTTTCGGTGCTACTTAATCAGTTGTTAAGGTAGACTAGTGTACTGTAATCAGAAGTTCCTTTGGGTTAGGTTATCTCATTGGTATCAAGTATGGAATTTTGGTGTAGGGGTCTCCGGGTTTTGTGGTTGGAAGCTTTCTTCTTTTGGGACTGCTTGAGATTTCTGTAGTATCTTTTTTAGTAAATTAATTATTCTCTTTCGAAGGCTAGGAAGCTTCTTCCTCGTCGTGGTCTTCATCCTCATCTTCATCTGAGACCCAATCGTCTTCTGATGGGAGGTTAAAGTTCTGTTTTCTGGCTATAGCCAGGAAATTTTAAGCAAAGGAGTTTAAATCCCTGTAGTGATTATGAAGTTTTTCATCACTAATCAGACTTGTTTGTGGCTAAGTTTGTTGTGGTGAGGTTGTGTTATCTTTTAGCACATCTCTAGAGTTTGGTTTAGGTTGTGGACTTTTTGTTTGTTTTGTATTTAGTAGTACCTATCGTCCATGTCATGAGACGAGTCTTAGTCAGACTCGAATTGTTCTTTACTATAGAATTAAATATTTTTGCTGTCTTCGATGATCATATGTTCATCAGAAGATTCGCTGTCGGTTGCCAGGCAGCGTTCCTTTTCCTAGTCCTTAGGGACTAGGTTGTGGAAAGAGTTCTAGATAGACCTGGTAAGGATTCGTTACATTACACCCCCAGAGCAAGTTTCTATCTAATTTAATAATTTAATGATATTAATCTTAAATATAAATATTATAATGGGTAAATGTAAAACAATTTGATAAATCTTACCCTTGAAAACATCCAATTTAGTTTTTTAATGCAATCAGTATCAATACTACCAGTAAATTATAACAAAGATCTTATAATATAAAATAATAATAATATCTTAAGAAAAAATTATCTATTAAAAACTCAGCATAAAATATTTTAATTAAAACATAAAGATCTTTTATTCATTTTTTATATAATAAATTTTAAATTACTAAATACTTTACTTAATATTATTTAGATCTATCACTTACTGTAATAAGATTAAATAAAGAGTTAAAAGAAAATATGTTACAAATTGGAAATTTTCAAACAGATAAATAATTTTAATAAAGATATAGGGTGCAATAAGTTTCAGCAAATTTGTAAAATTGTAAAAGAATAATATTCATTTATTCAAGCAATACTTCGTTTAGTTTTAGTTGGAAAAACAATAAATATTAATGTATGATTGCGAGATTAAAGTAAAAATATATATATATATATTTTAATTATAGGAAGTTAACCTTGATATTATGCTAATTTGTTTGATAGTTATAGCTAAGCATCACGTATATAAAATGAGATTAGTTTTATATTATAAGGAATAAAACAAAATACCCAAATTATACTAGAATTATCTTACTTATATGGAGAGATAGTTCTGTACCTTAAAAGATAGATCCAACTGTCAATTAATTTTCAACTATCTTTATGTTTGGACAAATCTAATTACCATTAATTTACCAATTTATAATCTTAATTTAATTTCCACAATTCAAATTTCCTACAATGATAGTTATTTATAAACTTTTCTTACATAATTGGTTCTTATTGGATTTAAATTATAAATTTATGAAGATAATATTTGGAAAGTCAATGATTTAAATAATAACTTGCAGGTAACTTCAAAATAAAATTATTTGATTATATTTTTGCAAAGGATTCACAAGATTTTTATATAAAAACTAAAGCTAATTTATAACTCAACTAGTTTAAAACTATTTCTTCATAAACTAGGTGATTATTTATTTGCATAACAGAATAAAAGCAACTGTAAAAATAGTATTTAAAATATATGATTGAGTTATCATTAAAGGAATGAGGATTATATTGATAAATAAGATATGTTTTATAATTTGTAATCATAATTATATATTTATGTCATATATTTTACATAAAAACAATTGATTTTAAAATTTAGATATTTATTTTATTGATAGATGATGCTATTTTTCCCTTTATTATCAATTTAATCAATTTTATATTAAAATAATTTTTCATAAATAATGAGTTCATTTATTACAATCTTTGAGTAGCGGATGCTATAATTTGTATTTATAATTTATGAGATTTTATATATATATATTAATGTTTATTTAATATTTTAATAATTTTTAAATAACTTTTGATAATAGGAGAATATTCTTGATATTAATAAAAAGGGATTACCTAGTAAATAGCTATCAATTAAGATAATTATAGTATTTAAACAAAGAAATAGTAAAGTTTGTCATGTTAAAATTTAAAAATTGATAGAAAGGAAATAGATATTACTCAATATAATTAAAGGTTAGACCTCAAAAATTCTATTAAATATTTCAGTAAAATAAGAAACTATATTAAGTGCAATTAAAAATTCAATTATTATTGATTATATTAACTCAATATGTAATTATTTTTAGTACAAAAGTAATTAACATTATTAACAGGGTACTTGTACAAGAACCTATTGGTTTAAAGTTATTTTATAAAATTAATAAAAGTTTTAAGTAAATTATTGAAACTCATCAATATTATTTTTAAGCAATATATATATTATTAAAATATTAATTAACAATTAAAGTTTTAAGTTTTTTTGTCAGATTGAATGAAATTGACATTAAATAAAGATTAATACAATAGAAATTACAATAGGAACCTTAATGTGAATATTATAAAAAAGGTATATAACTAAATAAATTATCCTACTAACTAAGGGAACATTCTTAATTATAATTGCTTATCTTGATTAATCTGAATAAATTTAACTTAAAATAAGGGGAAAAATATATGACTGAAAATCGATTTAATATCTTATGCTTGATTACTTAAATAACAACAGTCAAAAATAATAAAAATTCTTGAATAGTTTACAAATAGTAATAAGGAAGTCAAAATCCCTAAGTTTAATTTTTATAAATATATAACCTAAACTTAAATTATGATTAAATACGGAAAACTAAGCTATAATCTATTGAGTCTTATAAATATTATTAAGAAACTTAATAGGGATATTAAACTTAATTGTAATTAAAAACAATCAAAATGTAATTGTATTAATTTTATTTATAATTTTAATTCAGTCTATTTATTATTATATTATAACTAACTGTTCATAGTATTAAAATCATTCTAGGCTACTTGATTTATATGGACTATTGTAGGAAACTTAAATATTAAAAAATTATTAAGGTTAATGAAAAATAAATCAGGGGAGATTTAATGATTAGTCCTGTAAAATATTTTATTCATTTATTTTTAAATAAAAAAATCTTTTATGTGATAAAATTTTCCATATCAATGATTAAGGAGATATATTTATTTGGTAAGATTTTTTAAAATAAAAGTCTATATTATTTTGAAATAGAAAATACTTCTATGAGAATTTTGGCTGCGTTATATATATTTTTGGTGTCCTCAAAAATAGTTTAGAACTTTAAAAGTAAATGTAATTATAAATTTATATGTCTGGAATTTTTCCTGAGTTCCTTTACACTTATATCTTAGTCTTTTAATATTCCCTAAAACTATTATAAAAATTTTTACATTCGAATTTATAAGGAATATTTATATAGTAAATTAACTTTGTATTCATTTTATTTATTTTCTTTTAAGAATTTATAAAAATAAACATATTATTAGGAAAAATAATATTTTATAAAAAAGTTCTAAGACTTATTTTTGAAATTAAAGATTTTGCTTATTAATAAATTGTTAAAATGGTTTTATAAGTTTTTATATTTATATATTTATTCAATTATCTTTTTAATTATTTATTTAGGATAAATCTCGATATTTTCTAGTTATCTGAAATTAGATAAATTTACCTCCAAATTATTTATCTACAATCCCTAAATTCATTACTCTTTATAAAATTTTCTTTAAATATATTATAAAAATATTTTTATCTTTTATATTTTTTCTACAAAGTGAAAAAATGTAATATTATTCTTAAATTTTATTAATTTCCTGACACAATTAATATTGCTGATTAATATTAGCTTTTATATACATTTCTTATGAGCATTTTAATTGGATTAAATTAGCATATAAGAAACTAGAAATCATTATAATTAATAAATTAAAAAAAAAATAAAGTATTCAATTAAAGGGTGGTACCTCTCTCACGCCCCCACAATTATCAATGTAAAAAATAAAATCAATAATTATCTCACTAACCAAATTTAGGTCAAAATCAAGAATTTAATAACCAAAAATGTTAATTGAGACAATTTGAGGAAATATGACTTGAAAAAATCATCAATTTATCATAAACACTAATATTTATATTTGTTTTTATTCATATTATTATTGAATATTTTCCCAATAATTTCATTTTTTAACCTATAATATTTTTACCCCAAATCTTTGAGGCAATATATAGTTCACTTTCAGAGTAACAAAAAAAGATAATTATAAGATAATAATATGTAAATCAGTTTATTTTAGAATGACAATAGTTTTTTTTGTTACTCTGAAAGTGAACTATATATTGCCTCAAAGATTTGGGGTAAAAATATTATAGGTTAAAAAATGAAATTATTGGGAAAATATTCAATAATAATATGAATAAAAACAAATATAAATATTAGTGTTTATGATAAATTGATGATTTTTTCAAGTCATATTTCCTCAAATTGTCTCAATTAACATTTTTGGTTATTAAATTCTTGATTTTTGACCTAAATTTGGTTAGTGAGATAATTATTGATTTTATTTTTTACATAGATAATTGTGGGGGCGTGAGAGAGGTACCACCCCAATTAAATAATAATTAAGTGAATTCATGGAACAACAACATTTTATTATCAGATTAAACTATAAATAATGGTATTACTAATATAAATGTGATGATGATGTAAGAATTTATGTATAATTTAATTCAATTTTACTTACATTTAATTTATTATAAATAATTAATATGCCTAAATTTTTATAAAACATAATTGTAAGAACTATTAGCATAAATAAGGGAAAGATCAGCACTTCGTTATTAAAAGTGTCAATTGTAATCATCTAATAAAAAGTTGATAATTCATAATTAATGAAAGGAAAAAAAATGTAGTAAGAAATTAAGTTAATTGAAATTAAAATATTTATATAAAATATATTTTTATATTTTATAAATAATAATCTTTTTTACTTTCTAGAGAGTATATTACTGATAAATAATAATGGAATGAGTTTTATTGCTGAATCTCAAATTGATAAATTAGATAAAATAATAAGACTAGTTGAAGTTAATGATTAATAAAAACATTTACATTGAATAAAAAAATATCTCTCTAAAAATTCCTTTGATATTTAGTAGAAAATTATTTATGTAAAATTTCTGTTCAAATATAATAAATATTTATATGCATACAAAAAATAATATTAAACATTTTATTATTTTTTAAAAGTGATTATTGATAGATTTTTAATTACTATTTAACTAATTTAATAGAAATTATAAATAAATAATATCATTATTTTAAGCCAATTTATTTTTTTATGTATTGAGGGACAATCTAGTTATTGTGATTGATATTTAATTTAATTTAAGTATAACTTGAAATAATGTTTGATTAATAAAAGTTGTATTGGATATTTTAGGGCTAAATAATTAAAACTGATTGAAATTTGAATTAAGACTCAAAACATTTAGCAAAGAATTAATGATATTAATTAATGATAAACATTTAATTGCTTTCTGATAGTAAAATTAAGTTGATTGTTAAATAAAATAAAAGCTAATTTATTAAGGGTATTTTACTCGATAAAACATTTAATTAGAGGTCTGAAAAGATAGAAGACAACCAATGTTAATTTATAAAAATGGGTACTTTATTTCACTATAATAATGATGATTTAAATTAAAGATTATATAAAAAAACTCATTGCACTAGGTAAATTTTTGCTGATATGATTTAGATAAATGTCAAATTATAAAATATTCTAATTTTAATAGAAAAATTTAAATACTAATGATTTTACTGAGAAATATAGACTGATCTCTTGTAAAAAAAATTATTTAACTACAAATTTTAATTTTTTTTTATCACATACATTTATTTTAACAAATTGAGAAGGATCATTAAAGGTACATCTTATAATTAAAGATTTTAAAAGATTAATTGAAATATGGAACAATACTAAAGATCATATTACTTAAATTATGCTCATCTTACTATTTCAAATCATCATAATCAAAATTTATAATAATTGGGGAGAATTCTCTAATGACTAAATAACATTTTTAAAAATATTAAAAAATAAATGACTTGAAATGAAAATAGAACATTATTTATATATTAATGGCAACTATTGAAGAAATTAATCTGAGATATCTATCATTATTATATAATTGATAAATTAAAATATTTAAATAAATTATTATTTTAATATTAATTTTTACTTAAATTAGATAGAATTTATAATTAATAATTTTTAAGAAAAATATTAATTTATTCATAAAAGACAACTAATGATATTATATTTCTAAACTAAGCTTTGTTATAATTCAGGAACAGGTGAACCTCTTTTTAAATTATATTGATTTATTACTTATATAAAAATATAATAATTTGTTATAAAAATAAATATTTTTATTAAAAGTTACAAAAGCGTAAACTTTAATTATAAATAACAGAGAATTATAAAATTCAAAATTTAGACAATATTGAAAACTAAAAATAGTGATAAAAAATTAAAAATAACATCTAATCTATTTAATTAATAAATATTATAAAATATCATAAGTACATAATATACCATACTTAAACCCTTTATTATTTATTTTATAAATTTATAAAATTATAATTCTTAAGGCAATATTAAAGGTATCATTATTTTTTGCTTTCGTATTTAGTTCTTGTTGAACACATTGAATAATCATTAATAGAGTTATTTTAGATAATAAACTTTCATAAATATTTATATTAATTGTAATATAAATTAATTTTAATGGGTACTTTTAAATATTTTTAATAATAAATCTCTAAATAATAAAAGATTTATGTATATTAAAGTATTTCATTAGTAAACGAAGCATTTAAAAATCAAACTGTCATTATAAAATATTAAACACTTAATCATTAATGGATAATTTTATTTTTATCTAAAGAATAAGGAAAATATAATAATTTAAGACAAATTAATACTTTTGATAAGTAAAGTCAATGAAAAAAAGAATAAAAACAGGAATACGAGGTTTTCAATGATATGTTAGACATGATTTTTCAATTTAACAAAAAAAAGCAAGTAAATTTTCATAATTAAACTAAATAAGCTATTTATAGATCAAACTTAGAAATTACAAAAAATTGAATTTAATTAAAAATATATTAATTATAAATTTAGTCTAATATTAAATTCAATTATACTCTTAAATCAATAGTGGAATTTTTAATTAAAAATTTTAATTATACAATATAAATTAGAAATAAACATAAAATAATTTTCCAAAGTTTTTTATGACAAATTTAATTGATTTTAAAAAATTTTATTTTGCTTAATTATCTGAAAAAAATCAATGAAAATAAAAATGATTTTATATATATATTAAAAGAAGGTAGTTTTTTAACTAAAAAAACTATGATAAAATATTTCTAATATCAAAACATTTATTGATTTAAAAAGATAATTTAAAATAGCTTTTATTAGATTTTTAAATATAAAAGATAGAATTATTATTTTATTTAACTTATTTATAATTGGTTTAGATTTTTTCAATTTTTATTAATATCTATTTAAATTATAATACAATAATTAATTACCACTTCATTTAATTTATTTTCAAATTTAATTTTAACATATTTAAAAACAACGCTTAGAAATTAAGTTAGAAAATTGGATTGCTGATAAAATTGATATCCTTATAGTTCTAATTAATTTACATTAAATAGGGGAAGAAAAGTTCCTAATTATTAAACCACTAATAAATTTTTAAGTTAATTTGCAGGATAAGTTAAAATAATATTTTGCAAAGGGAAACATGTTGTAATTATATTGCGGAATATTTACACATACAATATAAGAGTTTTAAAAGAATTGGCTTATACTATAATATACTAAATCATCTAAGCTTCAAATTAGTAAGAAAACTTCTAAATACGTACCAAATAAATAATACTTTTGATTAATTAATAAAGTAATACCCCTGATGAGTTAAAAAATGTTTATAATATATATATTAATGGTTTGTTTAGTATAATTTAATTTAATTAACAAATTATAATTATAGAATTTAATCTTACTTTATTTATATCTACTTATTTATTCATAAATTTATTTATGAGATGATTGAATCAAGATAAGACAATAAAATCATAGAATTTTATATACAAAAAAAATAATAATATATTGAAATTAAGGAGTATTAAATATAATGTGGAGGTAATATGTCTGCTCTTTGCATTGAATGGAAACAGGAGCAGCTAGATCTTAGGAGTTTCAAAGAGTGCCAGGGACAAGGATCCCCAGAAGATATCAGTACCACTCATACTGTGGGGACAACTACTAGTCTTGAAGAGCAATTCTACTTTCACCTTAAGGTGAGACTTCAAATACATGAAGGATTTGGTAAGAGTTGTGAGCTCAAGGGATCTTTTGTTATCGGGTGTTCAGAAGCAAAGAATCACTATTGCAAAAGATCTCATTAAAGATCCAAAGATTCTCATTCATGAAATTACCAATGCAATCAAAGCTAATGAAACCTCATCCAAGATCCTACCTAACTAACTTATACATAGTCATGCTACACTGAAAAAAATAATACCACACAATATTTAATGCTGATTAATATTTAAATCTCAAGAATTTTGATCTCTAGATTTATTATTTCTCTATATTACCTAAGTGATTCACTACTAATATATATTGAAATTAAAAGTCGCATTTATTAAGATTGTAAAATAATACAAATTTAAATTTCAGATTTCTAGATAGTTAAATTACAGTAAAATAAACTGAAACCAGAACTATCTATTCATAAAATGACATTCTACAATTTTTAATAGATATAAAATTGATTAATTTGAAATTTGATTATGTAAATTATCAAGAACAATTAATCCATTAATATATTATTAAAAATTAATATAGGAATTAAATTTAAAAAGGGAAATCAAATTATTATTTTAGAATTAAATAAAAAATGTAATCTTATTGATTTTTCTATATTTTATTTTTTTTTATAGTTTTAATTTTTTTTTATTTATATTAACTTTCATATTGTAATATAAATTAAAATAATTCATAAGAAATTATTCTTGAAAGCATTTAATTGGCTAAAATTATGATAAAAGGAAATTAGAAATCAATATAATAATAAATTAAAATGCAAATTAAAATTTAAATAACATTGATCTCAATTAATGGGTTTAATAAAATTACATAATAACAAAAGTAAATCATAATTTAATAGATAATAACATGATAATAAAACTTAAACATTTATTAGTACTTATGATTTTAATTAAATGAATGTAGTAATAACTTTGGAATAAATGATTTTTATTATATTTATAATTATATTATATTAAAAATTTACTGCATATATATTAAATAGGATGAATGAAACTCAATAGTCATTATAACAAAATTAAGAGCAAAAACATATCCTAAGAAAAAGTTAAATACTAATCATTAAGTAGGGAATAATACTTTTTATGAAATTTTAATTACTTATATTGAGAAATAATTTATAATTCTATTGTCATAAAAAAATAATAAGATGATCCTTGATTTAAAGAGAGTTTATTATATAAATTTTTAGGGAAATATATAATAATATTAATTACATTAAAGTGCTAAAAAATCTCTTCATAAACAGATGTTCACTTTCTCAAGTATTATTATACATCTTAATTTTTGATTTATTTTACACAAACAAGGGGACAAAGTTTCAAAATATAAGGAGTACAATGATATCTTAAATCAATCATCAAATCAATTAATAAATAGTTAGTATTCTTTAAAGAATGTTTAATTATCTTTCTTTTTTTAAATATGATACATAAAAACTTTTTTAATTAATTTTAATTTCTTTATAATTAAATAATGGCCTATAAATTAATAATAGATCAGAACAACTTATAGTAATAATTAATTAAATATTGTTTGTACATAATTATTAGTGGTTTATCCTAAAAAATCTCATAAGCATATAGAAAAACTTATTTTCTTCACTTCAAAGAAAATCATATTTTTAATAAATTTAAAGCCAAAGGTAAGAGTACTTAATTAATAATGGTGATAAAAAGAGAAAATTAGAATAGTCCCTTATGATATATCTTAATTAATTTTAGTTTGAAATATACTAAGAGCAATAATATATATCTTAATATAAAATAAGTTCTATAAATATATATTGATTATATATTTATTAAATTATTTAGCTGGTAATGTTAATCAATAACTAACTTTAGGGAAATTAAATAAAATAAAGATAAATTAAAGGATTAAATTTAAATATAATATGAATAGGGTGTTATCTAAATTAAATTAAATAATTTTTTAAGTGGAAAATGTCTTAAAATTTCTATATTATTTTTTAATTATCATTTATTATAATCTGTAACTACAATTAATCAGAAGACTTTAATAGAATAATCTAACATAATTTATAATTGTGACATTGCTTTAATTAAAAATAATTAGCTTAAGTTATTCGATATTTTTAAAATTAACAAGCTTCTTAAAACTTGAAAACCTTAAGTGAATAAATGTTTATAAGACATATATCTTTTAAACTAAGTTTCAGGATATTTAAATGTTTTTCATATTTTGCCTTTAAAATCTTTTTCTAAGCCGTGTAATTTAACACAAATAAAGATATTTAAAGTAATTGGTTTAAATTAAATAAAAATAAATTTAATAAGTTATAAGAATAATATATGATTAAATTCGTTATAAAATATATATTTATGTTGAATGTATTTAAAAATAATATACTTTGTAATTTTTATAAAAATAAATTATTATTTAATAAAACTTAATTCTAAATTTATTTCTTACTACAATATATTTACAGTATTAATGCGACTTTATTGAGAAAATTGATACAATACACTTCCATATTTTAATATAATTTACGATCTTATTACAAGGTGATAAATTAATGAAAATACAAAGGTGACGACAAAATTCTAAAATTCACCTACATTGCGTCTTGTAATAAATTAACAATAATAAATGGGGAAAAATCAAGTATGAAAATGATGATGAAAGCATATACTATTTAATCTATTAAAAACTAAAACAATTGGGGATTAATTGGTTTTTTAAAATATGAATTTTGCAATAAACTTCAACATCAAATTAAAAAAATGTAAATTTATAAAATATTAAAGATCTATAAATTTATTAATTTGAAGGAGAGTTTTTTAGATCTTTATTGAGAGTAGGATAATTGAGAAGCGATAATAAAAAGAGTTAGTGTATTACTTTTTTATAAAATGAAATAAACCATGAATCAATAACTTCTCAATTTTAGAATTATAATACAAGTTAAATGCTAGATCAATTAGAAATTCTTTAATAAACAAATTTTGACTGATTTTGATTCAAAGAAATATTGACATATCAATAGTTGTATATAGACGCCGGTAATTTAGATTGATGCATCATATTATCTCCAAAATATATAACATTTATAATTTGATAAAAGGAGCAGAGAAGTATTTGCACTATCACAATTTAAATTGACTAGAAATTAATTAAATATGCGATAATATAGGGGATAAAAAAAGAAAGTACATATAAAAATAATATTAATATTCGATACTATTTGGAATGAAAAGAAACTCTTAATTTTTCAATAAATTTGTCTATAAATATAAATAAAAAGTAAAATACTCTTTAGAAAATATTGTAATTGACTAAAAAATGTAATTAAAAAGTTTAAAATGCTAACTGGATTAACTTTCAAAGCTAAAATTATAGAAAAAATAAATAGGGTGTCTTAGTCAAGACTTATTGATCAATCTTTAACGTTAATTAGTTGATAAAAAATTCAATTAATTAGATAATAACTATATTTTGTAAAAAATATATTTGCATTTAAAAAATTTATATTATTTATTTTTCAAATTTATTATATCTGCAGCAAAACATATTGAATATTATACTTTAATTCTAAAGTATGATAACTAAGTGGGAAGCTAATTCAAAGATGATTCAATTATAATATATACTATTAAGATAAAAATGAACAAATTAACTAGAAATATAGTACAATCTTAAACTAATATATAATTAGAGTAATTTCTCATAATACCGATAAATTTATAGATAATATATATAATCCTAACAATATTATCATTTAAAGTAATGATAAATAATTATAATATATTAAATTAAAAATAAAAATAGAGATTTTTTAAATAAATTCTTATATTAAATAGTAATTATAATACAATTTAGTTTTATAGACAAATTACATTTTAGAAAGAAATTTAATATTTAAAATTATAAAATAAATTAAAATAATTCGTGGCAGTTAACTTTGTCCTAGCCAAGACAATATGGTACTTGTTGAATAGAGAATTCCAAATCAGCTGGATTTTACTATTGACTGTATCCCTCTATCGCATTCCTGAAGCGAGATAACCCTACTTTAATTTTGAGTAATTTGTAAAGTTTAATATAATGCTCAAATAAAAGTTGGATTATCTCGCTCCAGGAATGCGATAGAGGATTACAGTCAATAGTAAAGTCTAGCTAATTTTAATTTTCTATCAAACAAGTACCATATGGTATTGGTTAAGATAAAGTTAACTGCCACAAATTATAATTATTATAATTAATTAATTATAAATTATTTTCCAAAATCAAATTTAACTCCACAATAATTAATTAATTAATTATTGAAAATTTTTTATCTAATATTTTAAAATACCAGTAAATTTAAAAATAAATCTTTTGAATTTATTAATTAAATAGCGGTGATTATCTTTTAAATCTATTTAGCTTATTTTAAATCAAATAATTTAAAGAAAATTGATTAACAACAATAATTAGGAAAATAGTCTGAGTATTTAAAACATTTTATAATAAAAGGGGACAAATACAATCTGATCAAAATCAAATCATTAAGAAAATTAATTTAGACTTGTAAATGTTATAATTACATTAAACCATAATTTGTTTAAACAAATAATTCACTATCCTAGCTAGAAAAATCAAAACCCCAAAACCCTTTCAGTAGCTTGATTGATAAAAGTAGACTATTAGTGCATACTTTATTAGGGTTTTAATAGGGTTTATGTAGGGGTTTAATGTTTAAATATTAGTATTTTAAGTGAGTATAACAAGCGAGTTTTTAAATTATTTCTCACAAACATAAGCTTAGAGTCGTGTGCCAGTTCTCTGAATTTTATCTTTCTAAGTTGATGTTTGATTGTTTCTATTGTTTGTTAATTCTCTTAGCTTGGCTTGATAATAGTTGAGTATGCAAGTTCTCTGAGACCTCCATTGATTTTATTTTTTTCGAGATATTGTTTGATTCTCTGCTTAGAATCTCTCTCACCCATACAACTAAAGTAATCGTTTCTTGGCATGTCGCTCTCTATTCTTATTACTGCTAGAGCCCATATATCCAATTAAGAGTCTCTATCTCTCCAATCTTCTCTATCTAGGAAATATCCTGGAGTACCGTATACATTTCCTTATGCAGAGGCTTGCACTCTTTGAGCTCTGTTGAAGTCAATATTATAAACTCTAAGAGGCTGAAAGTTCATCATGATCTTCTCAGGCTTTAAGTCTCTATGAACATAACCAAGCTTGTGAAGCTCTTCAATCCCCTCAACTATCTGCTATACTATCTAGCCAATTTATCTTTTTGACATCTATTGTCAGATAAGAATTCTCTGTAAGTCATTTCAAGTAAAGGAAGCCTGAAGGCTACATGATCTTTACCAAGTAAAATAGCATCAAGCTAGATGATACTGCACTCATTTTACTTTGCCTTTTAAAGAGCATAATACTCATTAGCATATTCCATTTGGAACTTGTCATCAGCAAGGAAGTAATTGAAAGGATATATCTTGTAAGCATATTAGTCATCAGTAATGACTCTCTTCTCAATTTATCTTCAAGAGTAAGGTAGCTTTCTAGGCAAGAATCTAAGTCAATAATTTTTAATATAGGAATCTTCATTGCCTCAATTTAACCATGATTTTATTGATCTCAGAGACTGGAAAGTTTTTGGCTGCTTTCTTCATTTTGACTTACTTCTACACTTCAACTCTAAGAGACTCCACTGGGTTTCTTGATCTTCTTTTTTAAAGGAATTTATTACCAGTAGGTTCATGAATAAAGACAAAACT
>ARYC01001129.1:0-98811 GCA_000711775.1 Oxytricha trifallax | reverse complement strand
TTCCTCACCGATGACGTCCATTCCTCACCGGTGACATCTGCTTCCTCACTGATGACGTTCCATTCACTCACCGACGACGTCCATTCCTCACTGATGACGTCCATTCCTCACCGGTGACGTCTGTTCCTAACTGATGACGTCCATTCCTCACCGATGACGTCCATCCTCATCGGTGACGTCTGTTCCTCACTGATGACGTCCATTCCTCACGATACGTCCATTCCTCACCGATGACGTCCATTCCTCACCGGTGACGTCTGTTCCTCACTGATGACGTCCATTCCTCACCGGTGACGTCTGTTCCTCACTGATGACGTCTGTTCCTCACCAGTATCTATAAAAACTCAAATTGTGCATAGCACAATTAAAATTTTGTATGAAATTTTCTAGCAGGGTTCTAGGGGTGCAGCCCCTAGCGGGGTCACAAGGGATGGAACCCCTTGTTCGATACCAAATCGAAATAAATAATAGCAGGGGTTAAGGGGTCGGCAGCCCCTTACGGAGGTTCGGAGTCGGAGCCTCCGAAATCTTTTTGTAGATTAGTGAGAATGTAATTAAGAATGTATTCGTTAAAATTTAATCGTTAATATTATTAATCAATATGTTAAATTTTATGCAGATTAATATGTTTAAACAATGTAGTTATATGATTCTTATGGTGTTCGTAATTTTTTAATATTTCTTCTCCATAATGCTTCGAATAAGAAATCTTCAATTAAGTCTTAATTACCTGGCATCATGTTATAGATATGCTTTACCCAATATTTTAGTACGGCCCATAGGCCTTCAACTAAATTAGAATGTTCCATATTTCTTATTTCTTTTCCATTTTTAACATGTATATGCCTTTTATGTTCCATTCTCAATCTCTACCAATTAATACCTTGATACGAGGCCCAGCCATCTGTATGTATTATTATAGGAATACATTAGATTTCGAAAAAATATATTAATAATTATAAGTTGTTGGTTAATTAAATTTGCGTCAGTTCATCGTTATTATCATTGGAAATTTAGTTCTTTAATAATATGGAATTTTAAATTAAATGGTCGTTACTAATGTCGGTACCCAATATTAAATTGCTGAAGCGATATTCACTCTACTTTAATATTGAATATTAAAGTAAACAAAATAAATGACAGAAACTTAGTGAAGATTAAATATCGCGTGTACAGCTATTAGTAAAGCCAAGTTTTTTTTTTAAATTATGTATTACTTATCGAAAAATTAAAATATTTCCAATGATGAAAATGGTGAACTGACGCGAATTCAAATTATTAATAATTAATTATTATATTTTATTTTTTTTCAAAATCGAATGTATTTCTATAATATACTATTTGGCTCAACATGATCGAAGATTAGGCGTTCAATAGTTTAGGTAGTTCAATTTTCTACTCTAAAAAATTTGCATCTTTAAGTATTTTCTTCTATCAGGCTTACAATCCATATCTATCTATCGTATATTACTAAGCTAAAATATTTAATTGAATAAATCGTAATATAAAATCTTAAATTTTATTATTATGTAATAAATTAGATGATTTATATATTTAATAGTTTTTTATTCTAGAATTTAATTATATAATATATTCGTTTTTTAATATGGTATTTAGATTTATTTTGATAAATTCTATTATTTTTATTTGATAAACCCCAACAATTTAAAATACATGAATTATAGAAAAATATAAATTAAGCAAAGTATATAGAAATATGAATATCATTAATAAATAGAGAATAATGATTTTAATCTATAATATATGTATAATAAATTCAATAGATAAGAAATTTGTAATTAAATGTTTTGTAATAAATTGTCATACTGAAATTTTATGTAATATACTGTAAAAATTTCATGTTTAATACTCACAATATTTATCACAACACGACTAACGGGGTTTTACTCAAGATCATTAAAATTCAAAATTTATTCAATAATATTGTCTCCTCTGGGTATTCATGTCTAAAAGATGAATAGGTCCAAAGAGATTCGTCAAAAATTTAAAAATAAAAAAACAAAAATAAAAAAATTAAAAGATATCAAAATAATAAATACTATTTTGTAATAAAAATATACAAAAAGAAATTTATTTATCAACTTAAACATGCCCAGTTAACAGATAAGTTTCCTATTCTGCTTTGAGATATTCTTTTATAATCTTTCGTACATCACCTAATATCTTTCCAATGGACTCCCGACTTGTTTTTAAATTAAAACATTGCTCCAAGTCTTATACTATTTCCGTTGTATTTCTTCCACTTGGGAAAAAACCAAATAGTATATCTCTAAAGATTTACAAGTTGAAAGTACTAGGACAGTATATTAGAATTCCATTTCGTATAGATTAGCGAGAACGACATTTTCGTTAACTACATTCGTAAAAACAGTTATCTGGACATTTAGCAGTCTATGTATATCTAATTTAAGTTTACTGGTAACATTTGTGACATTCGACATTAGTAGAGAGTATAAAACAGTCTATTAACTCCTATACTGTTGATTCAGTATTTTTAAGTATATTTTGTTATACGTGTTGCTATATTTATTCCATATTATTTATTATTATATTAACGATTAAATTTTAACGAATATATTCTTAATTACATTCTCACTAATCTACAAAAAGATTTCGGAGGCTCCGACTCAAAACCCCAAAACCCCTTAATGAGGTTTATAAGTGCTTTGATTTGTAGGGAATTTGTTAGGGGTTGGGGTTATTAATTAAATGCGAGACAAAAATAGCAAGCTTTTGGGGTCTATTTATGATGAAGAGTATATAGATTTAGTGTTTAAACTGCGATATGGATGTGATATATACAGTGAATAAGTCAAACCAGTACTTAATTATAAGTCAATTGCACTGCTCTTAAAGAGAAGTCCATCAACTGTTCGCTCTCACTGCCTTAAAGCTGTATAACTAAAGCAATAATAGCTGAATTCAATGCCTTAGAGGAAGTCAAAGTTTCTATAGAAGCATATTGACTATCTTATTAATGAAAAAACTTTGAAGTATTGGGCTCACTTCTCTCTCGACCAACGAGCTATTATGTTTCACCGCCAGTTCCCTGAGTTGAAGATCTCTGCATAGTCTGTTGCTAACATTTATAAACGAAATGGTATCTCTTACAAAGGTGTGAATCGTATCAAGAGAGTGATTGATTTCACTCTGCCATTTTACAACAACAACTTAAATTATATTTATAATTAAATGCAGAGAGCATAATAGAATAATATTAAGTTTATACATGCTGACGAGGCTGTGTTTACCTTCAACACTTTCATCTAGAAGTCTTGGTATAAGAGGCATAGTAATATAGAAGTATATGACTAGAAAGTCAAGGTATAAACGATGGCAATTCTTGGAGGAATTAGTGAAGATACTGGTTTAGAAACTTATGTTATTCATCCTCGCTCTATTAAGACAGAGCAGTATATATAGTTCTTAGAACAGCTGAGAGAGAAGTACCCTGAATAAGAGATAATACTGTTTGTTGATAATCTTTCTGTTCATAAGACTAAAGAAACAAGCAAGAGTTATGAACAACTTAGAATAACACCAGTGTTCAACGTACCTTACAGTCCATAGTTTAATGGAATTGAGTTCTACTGGGGTATATTAAAAGGCCATTACAAGAAGCTGCTGCTCTACCACTTGATGCATGACCTACCTATTGATACAGTTGACTTTATTAAAAGCTCAGCGAAGAGAGTAGATAATTTATTGGCTTAAAAGTGTGCGAAAGAAGGGAGAGTGAATGTATATAAATAAGTTTTAGAGTTAAGTTAATGAATATATAAGTCACATTTAGAATTCTTTAGAGGGAGCTGGCTTCTCTTTCTTTTCTTCTATTTCTTGCTTCCCTCCTCCTAAGTTTCTTCTCTTGCTGCCAGCTCCTGCATCTATGTTCATTGACTCTGGAGGCTAAATATTTGAATAAAGTCTCTTGCTAACTTCATACTTTGTCTGCGACTTTCGCTCTCTGTGAAGCTTGCTTTATTCCTTCATCAAGAAGATGGCAGTTCCAGATTTTCTAAAGAGTTAAGCTACAAATCTTACTTGAAATATAAGGGTGCTTTGCAGTTCTGATAGCCAGCTCTGACTTATCTTGATTCCTTGTTTGTCCTTATCTTCTGAAGAGATGCTGTACCTTTTCTTATGAGATTCTTGAATAATTTCTTTCAAGTAATCACCTTTGATTGTTGCAAGTATGCCAAAGAAATAGTTTCTTTCAGGTAGTTTATTTGACAACTGCTTCTTAGTAGGCAGGTACTGCGAAACCTCTGGGTGATTCATAGCATCATCATATAAGTTAGTCACAGAGATTTCTGGATAGTTTGGAATCTCTGCAAACTTCACATCTTAAGTTTTCAAAGCTTTCTTCTCTTCGCAGAGTATTGCTCTTAGAAATGAAATTTTAGTACCTTCCATCGTTGGTAGAAACAAACCAACTACATAATCAAGATTAGTTAGTATGAGTTCATTACCTTGCTGCATCAGGTAGCGATGCAAATCCTCCTTGCTTCTAAATCTTTGAATCAATTCTTGTGCTTGCCCTCTATTCATTGCATCATTCATTGACTCCATCTTGTTTACAGATCTAAGAAATGATATTCAAATTTAAGTTTATTGATTTCAATTATATACCTCTGTAAAAGTTACTATTAAATATGGGCATCCTATAGAAGGTCAACCTCTTAGCAGGATATGGAGAAGGTTTTGAGAACTTGTTTCAAACTTGAGAGATTGATATCAATTTCTACTGTTATAGTTCCATATTTTTAATTTAAATTTGTGCGTACTTAATTAGGAGCAGCTCCTAAAATGCTAGTACTTTATTAGGAGCTTTTATTAATGCTAGTACTTAATTAGGAGCACCCTAATTTTAATCATATATTGATAAAATACCTCCTAAAGCAGTACGTACTTAATTAGGTGCAGCTCCTAAATTGGTACGTACTATAATCAACTTATTATTGATTGTTAAAATGGTTACTTTATCACCCAGATTTAGAGCTGGATCGTCTCTTAGCACTCATATTTCTTCTATAATACTCTAAAAACTTCCCTTGAAACTTGTAGGCTTGCAAAGCTCTCATATAAGCTCTCAGTTATAGAGGTAGTTTTATAATTTTAAATTCAAATTTAAATATGAGCGCTATCATTTTAAGAAAAACAACAGCACTTCCATAAAACTAAATGAGACTTACCTTTGGCAGCAATAAAAAATGTGATAACTGTGAGATGAATTCTCATAAGGAACTACCTGAGCTATCACTTGAGGTCTCTGTTATTAAAATAGAAATTAATAATAGAAAATAAATGGCAAACAAGTGTGTGGGAGACAGAGAGGAGGAGAAAGGTATTAGTGAAATGCCTATACAAACTGAAGAAGTAGAAGTATACTTTTGTGAGTAGTGTGAGAGAGACTTCGCTCATAAATCTAGTTGGTATAGGCATATGATTGAGCATAGAGAAGCCAAGCCAACTATATACTTAAAGCATGATAAAATTGACGGAAAGTATGAGTGCTTCGAGTGCCATAAGCAGTATGCTCATACAAGAGATTTAAGGAAGCATCTTTTAAAAGCTCACAAGAAAGATTTAGAGATTGAAAAGCATGAAGATGAATTGAAGCTACTGAACAAAAGAAAAACAAGAGAATCTTCGAAACTTGTAGAGCTTGAACAAGCTAGTGAATCAGAATATGTGAGGAAATCACGCAACCTACTAGCATCCGAAATCACAAAGATCATGATTAAAATTCAATATAAAAAGATTCCTGTTCTTGCCTAAATTGACCTAGACACTTCACTTTAAAGCTACCTTATATTAGAAGAATCTTTTGATAAGAAAGTTATCAATGATCATCAGTATGCATACAAGGTGTATCCCTTCAACTATCTCTTAAGTGATGATAAATACTAGATGGAGTTTACAAATGAGTATCAAGTACTCCCTCAAGCAAAGTTCAAAGAGTGTAGCTACTTAATAAAGTTAGATGCTGTTCTCTTTGCCTAGGATCATGTTGCTTTCAGACTCCCACTCTATGAAATGACCCTAAGAGATTTCATTACAGATCAAAGAAATCATAAGTAGCTTGGATAAATAGCAACTCAGACCATACAAGGTATAAAAGAGCTTCACAAGTTAAGGTTTGTTCACAGAGATTTGAAGCCAGAAAATATAATGATAAACTTCTCAACAGTAAGAGTAGCAATAATCGATTTCAATAGAGCCTAAAGAGTGGAAGTATCAAGGCTTGGAACTGTAATGGGAACTCAAGGGTACTATCCAGAAAGAGAAGCTGGAGAGATGGTGACTTTTAATGGGATGTGTGGGCTTTAGCAGCAATAATAATAGAGTGCGATATGCCTCGCAACGATTACTACTCTACAAGGTGTGAGAAGGATGCTAAACAAAGAATAAAGCAATTTATTGACAGAACAAGAGTATCTCAATCAATGAAACAAATGGCAGAGTCAATAATAATAAAACCAAACTCAAGATCAGACATATCAATAGAGCAGATAGAGTTGTGGTTAAGTAAGATAAACTTCAGACCTCTCCACATGATCGAAAAGTGCATTTTGAGTGATTAAATTAAATACATTTACTATAAATTTCACTTTAAAACCTATTAATAATCCCAACCCCTAACAAATTCCCTACAAATCAAAGCACTTATAAACCTCATTAAGGGGTTTTGGGGTTTTGATTGAGGCTTTGTCTACTCTATTGCACTCATTCATGTGTCTCTAACAGTTATAAAATGTCTCATAAGAAATTCCGCATCACAGGCATATCAAGTTTTGCAATAAGTCTTCTGCTCTTTGGACCTTGTGATATAATCTGCACTTTTGGATTTGTTCCAATGATTTGCTCTGGTCTATGAAGTTGCATAAGCAGCATTGCAATATGGGCAAATGTATTCTTTTTCCTCCATTTGTTCATCTAACGCATACTTCATTAGATCGTTGATAAGAACTTCTTTCTCAACTATTGATAAGCTCTCCATCTTTCACTGTTTCTTATTGATGGTATTGTTTATGAAATTTGATCTTTTTGACTAGATGAATTGAAGAATTGGAAGAATTTTAAATATTCACCAGTTTCAAGGTGCTTATGAACTTTGCAAAAGTAAGAGTACATCGAGCTTTTATATGTACAGTTTGGGAGTAAATTTTAACCATGTACAGGTTAATTTTTACTCCGAAAAGAGTATAAAATTTGATAATCGAACTATCTATAATCTTGATGTTCAAAATGGGCTAACAAGTTTATCAGCGAGATAATTAATTGTACTTATCATTTATATAAAAGGATTAAACTAATTTCTTTAACATATATTAATCGCTTAATTAATATTATGACTTTAATTTGTTTGCCTTTAATTATGCTAACAATTATCTAATTTATTAATTTATGAATTGATTTATCCTCAAATAATTAAAATGCATCAAAAGTAGAACAGTAAGATCCAATACTTAAAGATCAATTAGCAATTGCTTACTATAAACTGTTCAATTTGGTTGCCAATCGTAGTATTTGTTAGCTCAAATTATTTTATCACAAATAAATGTACTTTCTTATTTGATGTTGAGTGAGTTGAATTTAAAAATCCCCAAACTTTCAAAAGATGTATTCTGGTTTTTAATAAATATGTGAAATGAATAGGGTGGTGTAATAAATTGTAGAGTGATATATAGCATACCACTGAGTGATGTAAGTCTCTTTGTTGATCATCTTTAAACTTTATATATAGATTAAGAATTGTGTTGCATTAGCAATTATATATTCAATTATTAACTATAAATATTGATTGAATGATCAAACGCATAAATATTTCACTAATCAATTAGCAAGTTAAGAAATATGTTGAATGATTAAAGTATTTAAATCATCATATTACTTGAGGCCTATTTCCGTTTAAATAGTTGCTCTGTACATTTCTAAATTGTTTTTACTCAGCTAATTTAGTAGAATTTATCCCGATCAAATAGAATCCTCAAAGAAGCAACTTTAGACCGAGATGTGTTTGAACTTGCAGTTAGCAATGTTGAATCGTGACTGATATAATGACGAGGATTAAATAGAGCACAAATCTCGGGTATTTCACGTCAACTTATGGTGATTCTAATTAAGAGATTTAGAGGTTAATTTGAATATCTAGACAATACCTTAGTTCTGCAAATCTTTATAGCAAGAAAAAGCATTCACTTATTATACTTTAAATTATTGTCAAATTATATAATTAGTTTGAGCAGTGGAATAAGCCAAATAAAATATGACAGTAATATGTTAATTAAAACAAAGCAATTAAGATTAGTGATACTAAAGTTGTTGATACTGTTAAATCAAATAAATTAAAGTTAACCCATAATTTAATAAGTTTATTTTAATAAATTAAATGTATATGAATAATAAACCCGAAAATAATAATAATGATACAAAGCATATGAATTGCTAGATCCCAAATTATTACTTTAAAAGTTAATTATCCAAACAGATAACTAGAATAGAAGGAAACTATTCAAAGTATATCTAATCAAATAGTCTCTCAGGCCCTATTGAAAGATCTAGCGGCAGTATAAAACACTCATATAAGTTTTGTCAAATTCTTTTTCTCGGTCTGTACCACTAAACTCAAAAGAGCTTCGACCACTTTATGGGATGGTGATTTACAATACTTATTTAGCTCTTGTTCAATATCTACTATAATAGATTGGCATATCAAAGAGTAAACTAGATTACTATATGAGCGTGAAATTATAACTTCTGGTTGATAACCCTCATTTATAATTGATCTTAATCTTTTAAGTTAGTTATAAAAACTTTACAAAGAAATTCAAAAGAATTCCTTTACTATGTTACAATTTTTTAATAAAAATGATATTTTGTTCATATTTTATTCTTAGTAAAACATTTAAAAATATTAGTAATACTAAATTAATATCTAGATCAGATTATTAAGATGTAAAGTTCAAGAAAGTTAACTATTCATATTACAATAGCTTAGAAAGATAATATTGTATTTTTATTGTAATTTTATATTATTATATTTAAAAAGTGAATTCAAATAATTCTATAACATTAATAAATCTATAATCATGACTGTTTCATGAATTTAGAGAAGAAGAAACGGTTTTATATGCTGATTATTTGTAATTAGAGGTAGTCATTTGCAAATTTTATAGATATTTAGCAATTTTGAAAAACCCTGAAAGAAAAAATTGTCAAAATTCTTTACAAAGTTTTCCTCTCACTTGAGTTTGTGATCATTAAATACTTCGAAAATAGAACACTAATAACTATATCATTTCCAATAATTTTAATTTATTTTATCAAGGTCTCTTTGAAATTTATTGATTATAAAGCATTTAGAATACAATTTATAAATTCATTTATTTTCTTTTATTAATAATTTCATTGATTTATAATCATTTTATTATTAATAAGAAATGGAGTTTTGATTATCTTTTTTTCATTGAATTCTAATCGAGGGCAATAAAATAAGAGTCCGAAACTGATCTATAAAACTTTGATATTTAGACTACCAATACTAGTTATTATTTGATACTAATTAACAAATGTAATAGTAAATCACCAATTAATATGAAAATATGAACATGTGGTTTAGGCTTTCTCCTTGATTAAGAATATGGAAAATTTTCCCAAATATTTATATGGCTAAAATATTATATTCGTGAGCTACTGTAATAATTATGAAGTAAAAATTAAAAATAAAAAGTATAATGAAGGATATTAGGTTTTAACTTAATATTGGATTTGTCTTCTAAATTTCTCAATCAATATACATAGGAAGACGCTCCATTAGATAGAATTTAAGTTTTTAATCTCAAGATATTTCTTCGTATAATACCTTATGTATTCTTAAAAACAATTGAGCTTTCCCAGAAATTTAAGTAATTGAGCATAGAATACTTATTTAAGAATTATTTGAAATAGAACTAAAGGATGTGGCTGATTTTTGTTAGTAATATCTTATAACTTTCTATTTATTAAAGTCATATAAATATAAATAGGTACTTGCTTTGGGAATTCAATACTACAGGCAATCTCCCTAATGCAATTTAATTTTAAAGAATTATTATTTCTTATAACGAAAATATCTTAGGGTGATATGTTTTGATGGTGGCTCTAATTTACTTCTATATTTAATCAAACAAATATCGGAATTTGTATGTAATAGTAATTAAATTGTTTATAAAGATACATTTATTTGTATTTTATTAGGTAACTAAATGTATAGTTTAAGTTAATGGTTTAAAAAATAAGTTTATCTATAGTAATTCAAGCTTTATATTTATTACCTTGGTTACTTAAATAAAATATTATATGATAAAATACGATGAATAGGCAATACCATATATTGAAAACCAACCTACAAAAATAGATGTTTCTACAACCTACTGCTCTAAAGTATTCAAATATGGAAACTTTATCATTAGAGAATTTCAATTTTCCTAAAATATTTATACATTCCTTATGATTTTATTTGATAGTTAAAGAAATATAGAAGATGAGCAATATGTAATTGATTATTAATAAATTCAATTAAAAATGATTCATTTTTATAATAAGGAAGCTTTGGAATATAAATATAAAATAAGTAAATATGACCAACCTATTTGAATTATTTTGAGCTCTATTTTGAATTTAATTTTCCCCCATTTAAGAAGTTTAACATATTTTAAACCTATGATATTAAAAACAATTGTTCTTAGTATAATAAAATCTTACTCTATATAATTAATATAAAATTAATGGTGAAAATATAGAAAGTGATGCCTCGGCTCTACATGACAGCATCATTCAAGATCTACTTGTTTAAGCTTATATCTATAATATATTAATCATTTCTATATAATATGGAATTATTTTCAATAATTTTCAACAACTTTAGGATGGAAGTAACAAATGATGCATAATTACAAGGAGTGAATAATGACACCATTACAAGAATCAAAATCTCATAATACAAAAAAACTTATTCTCTTTTTTCAAAATTTGGGGGTGAAAAGTGCTCAGTTTAAGTTATAATAACTGCATTATAAATTAGAATGCCAATATTTCTAATTATATTAAATATGATACTGCCATTTTAAATATTTGCCACTTCTACGAAACATATATGGATATTAATTTTTATTTAATATTGGTAATGCATTTTTCAAAATAACTTTAGTTTTTGATCGTAGCTTTTTAGGAAGAGATATTGCAATGCCGCTAGAATTACCAGGATGAGTATGAAAGAAATTTATCATAATTTGGCATATTTTAATTTATTGGGTTGCCTCAAGAATCAACAGGATATTTATTATACATCTGCTACGAAAAATACATTAATTGGATTAATAAGTAATTTCTAAGGCTTTTCCGCTACAGCTGAGAGTAATTCATTTTTAATTATATAGGAATAATAAGAAACATATAATAATCGCAGTTTTGACTTAGAAAATGGAGATATAGTTTTCTATTAAGGTAAAACATATATAAAAAGATATGTTGGTCATTAAAGAGGATGGAAAAAGAAAATCAAGATCCTGCAATATTTTTGCTTTGAGGAACTTGTCGCTCTTTGAATCTCCCTTCCTAAGATCTCTCCTGTAGTCTAGACTGAAATCCATATTGTGCCCTCAAATAAAATCTTCCTTATACTTCGTTTCAAGAATAAGATTTTAGCAATTTAGAGCATTTATAAATTCTAAATCATTAGGAATCAAGAGAACTTCCGAAGAACAAGAATATTAATTGATATGTATGTAGAGTAAATATAGGTATAAACCAAAACTTTAACCTCCTAGCGATGTTTAAGCATACTTAAGAACTGCTAAGAGCTGAAGAAAATTAATATAAAACAAGCATTCATAATTGCCCTTTAATATAATCTAATTATTTTATATGAGTTACAGTATATATTTAATTCAATGATAGGGGCATTAATATTAAAATTTTATTAATTTTGAAAATTTTATTTATAAAAATATCCTAAAGTTATTGATTTAGTATATATATATTCATTTAATATTAAAACTGTCTCATAGAGTCTTCATTGTGGTTATTATGAATTGATTATAAAAATATTAATTGAAAATCAAGATGAATATAAAATAAATATAAAATAAAAGTTAGTAAAATCGATTACTATCGATTTTTATCATTTAAATTTTTACTTATTTTAAAATCCAATTTATATGTTTAAATTATTTGAAATGAGTACAATTTTCAATCAAATAATAAAAAGTAAATTTATATATTCAAATTTATGTGATGTATTATTCCTTAGCCCTTCTTAGCATTCTCTTATTTTAAAATCTTAATAATATTTTTACTCTTATATAATATATTATATGTAATTGCAATTGTTTACCTCTCATGTCTAGTCTATCTTTCCAATCATTCTTTTTCATTTCAGTATCCTGACTATATTGTTTAATGTATCTGATTTATGTAAATCGATTGACTTACTTAAACGTTTTGTTATTTGAGATTTTGTATATTGATGAAGAGACGCTTATTAATATTTAGAGATATCGATTAATTTTTAAGTTGAGCTGTTTTTCATTATGATTTGTACCTACTTGGTCCTTTGTTGAAAAAAATAAAAGGTAGATTAATTATTTATAAAACAATTTTTTGCTTAAATAAAAAAATTTACAATCTTCTACAATTAAATTTAACACTCAATCAATTATCATTTTGCTAAACGTTTTTTTTACATTAGAATTCATATTTTTGCATACATCTTATAGTTTATATTTATAAGTACTAACATATTTCCTTCCTTTAATTTAACAACTCTTCAATAGGACAGTATTATGTTGCAATCAAAGTTATTATTATATTCGTATTTTTACTTATTTTATTGAAAATACCATTTGAAAATATCGAATAAATTACTTTCATGCTATCTATTCTAAGTCAATATAATAGAATAACTTAAAACTTTAACTACATAATATATAAATAAATTTCTTTTAGCTGGAAAAAAACAATAAAAATGTTTTAATTCTAGTAAAAAACGTAAAATCAATTTATTTTGTACTTTAAATTTTATGATTTATCATTAGATAAACAAATCTTTCTACACAATCCGAATTACTTAATCTATGGTAATCCATGCTTTAATGGGGTATTAATCTTATTATTAGTTCCTTGGAAACTTTTTATTTGCATTAGATATATTTATAGATCAAATGTTTTTATCACTTGAGTTTTCATCTGATGTTTAATATCACACTGCTACTTTTGCATTACTCTGAATAAGCTACCAATGATTAGTAAAATTGAAATTTATTTCTAGTTAAATATCTGAAAATTCTAACTATAATTTTATTTAGTAAATTGAAATGTATAAATGGATTCATCGTTTGTTTTATATGAATTAGAAAAAGCTCTTTCATTATATAAAAATGAATAAAAAATTAATACAAATAGTAATCAACTGGAACAAATTCATTAGTTCATGCAAATCGAAAAAGTATATAATTAAGATTATTGCTAATTTTCTATTTTTAAAATATCAATTTTTTAAAATATTTTATCGTTGAATAATATATTTTACTGATTAAATAAGGAAACATTTATTTTTACTATAAAGTTTCTAAACTTTTATAATAAAATGGCAATTTCACACAAGACAATATGCCTAATCAGAAAGTTAAGTGATCAAATTTCTATGAATTGCTTATAATTTATATTTTATCAATACATATCAGTGAATTTAACTGGCAGCATTTGTTTTGAATTGAATGCTATATCAGTGAATAAGAATTGTAAATGTCGCTTAAATTTTGATATAAAAGCTATTTCAAAGAAAATATCTCATTAAGTATGCTCCAATAAAATTAATATACACTATATAATGTAGTAACCTCAATTTCTCTATCTTTATTAATTATATTATACTTTCAATTATTACTAATTAATTTAGTATTAATTATTAGTTCTTATAAATTTTACTATATTTATAATTAATTTCTCTTTTTTTAAAAATATTTTTGAAGGTTTTCCTTCTTTTATTTATAATGTTTGACCTTTATAAGTATATTTTCTAAATTCTTTTAGATTTTATCTGATTGAATAAATTATTACCTCATTTTAAATCACTAGTCCACATAGCATTTTAAGCATTACCTTTTTATTTAAAAATGATAAATACTTATTAAAATTTATATTCAAAATCTTCAGTATGCATTTTATGATGGTTCTGATTAATGTTTTTTTATTTCTTAATAAAAGTTTTAATTTTATATTTTCTACTTTAAAATGCATAGTTCATCTATCTTTATTGCCAAAATTTCTTGAAGTTATTAAATGCATCACTCTATTTATAAATATCATTATTAATATTTATATTTTTAACTATTTATTATCATTGCTTATAATATTTAAATTATAAACAGTTTTATTTTTAATATTTTTAACCTCAAATCATTTCTTTTTCAAATAAAATAATAATACATTAAGGAAATACATTATTTTATCTAAAAAATGGTATTAATAGGTGAAAAGGGAATACCTTGAAAGTAATTCAATCAACATAAAAGTTATGAAAGAAGTTTTAACTTTTATTGCGACAATCCCATCAAAAATAGTAATGTAAGTATATTAACAGTAAAATATAAAAGTAAACAGGAAGATTACATCTTTGAGTAGTACTTAGAAGAGTAAGATGAAAGTATATTCAAGCTTATTACCCTAATTATCGATGATTTAATCAATAAAAGCTGTTTAATTGTGCCTTATAGTGATATCAATCATAACAATCTGCTTCAGAGATCATAGTTCTCTTTAACAAAGTAATCTAAATTTTCCAGGACTTAAACCAGACATAACTGTAAGTTAGTTGGTTTTTAACTTTCTTAATGTAATCTCCCTCTGTAAAACTTGGTATCTTGTAACACTAACGACTCTAATTCTTTGGTAAATGTTATTTTCTAATTTGCTTTCTTGACTCTCGTCAAAGAATTCGATTGTTATTTCAAAAAATTTCAGTGTCTAATAACTTGAATACTGATTTTAAATATTTCAGGATTAGAATGGGATATAATCTTAGATATTAAGGCAAAAAACTTAAAATACCTTATTAAACAGTAGCCAATATTTTAATACAATAAAGCAGATTTTCTAACATATCTAAGGAGAATTTTCGCCATGGATTAATTTTCTACATCCTAAATCTTTTAGATTATTTATATGGTACAGGTACACACTAGAGTGATAATGTTTTTTGCTGATTTTTTTTATCTTTCTTGTAATATATACTTAAATTGATTCTATTTCAAAAAACCAATAAAAATAAATGATAATTTTAAAGCATTAATTCTTTAATTAATCGATTAGAAATTATTATAATTTAAAGTTATTGAAATTAAAATGCTAATAAGTTCGAATCCTGCTTTTATTAAGTAGATAATCAATATATTAATATATTTTAATCAATTTTTTTATGATAAAAGTTAATATCTGACTTAATTATTGTATGACTAGATTATTTCTAACATTTTTTACAGTAAATTTAGATAAATTTAATTGTTTTAAGGAAAGTAAGGGATTAAGTAGCTTTTATTGAGCAAAACGTTTATTTATTTTAAGAAATAACTAAAAAAATATATGGATCTATATAAATTAATAAGCTAAAAAACAGTAATTTAGCAAATAAATATGACTATTTTTTGGATAAAATATTCAACATTACTTTTTAATTTAAAATACCGATAAAATACATAAGAAATATGTAAAATTGATAATCTTTAATGCAAAAACATCACTTATTTATTTATAACTAACACGAATTTGATACGTAAATAAATAGTATATAATTAAAAACACTGATTTTTAAATGAGAATATAATACTCTACGTTTAATGTAAATATGATTACAAATGATGACTATAGATCAGAAGTGAGACCTCTTCCCTTCTATTGCTCTTCATATTCTATACCATACCCTTGCCCATCTTTGCTGGATTATGAACCACATGGATATCATTCATATCAAAAACTTTAATCTTGCCAGTGGCAGCACCCTTTTTCCCCAGAAATTATAGAGCCGGCATGTTTCATTCTTCTAACTGAGCGAATAGTTTGAAAGTAATATAATTGATATTGAAAGATTTCTGAAATTCTTGTTTGAATACATTTCTTCATCTTACTCTTCATTTGTTTCATCGTTTTCAACAATCATGATGATACTTTATGTTTCTGGGTCAACCATTCTAAATAACTGAAATTTCAAAGCCAGAATATTTCTATTTCTTATCCTTAGCCACAGTTCCGTAAATTAGGAGACTTAGCTGAATGCAAGTTCTTATACTGTTTACGCTACCTTCTATCTTTGTTCAGAAGGCAATGCCTTATTGAGTGTGGAAAGCACCCTATAAATATTTTAATTATACATTTATTTAGGTGGAAATTCCATTGTAATTTAAGATAAAATACGATGTCACTATTTACTTACGTATTGACCAATCATACTTTAGCAGAAAACCTATATGTGCAAACAGATAAAAGATTGAGGCTCGTTGGCAGGTTCTTAGAGACCAGTCTTGGTGAAGGCTTAAATGAAGAAATGCTTTTGTATGCAAGTGCCTTTCTTTTGACAGGAATATTTTCGATAGCATATTTATTTAATAATTATATTATTTTTTTAGTGATGAGAATACTAGTAATTTCAGAATATCAATTTATTGACAGTTAAAAATAAATAAGTGTTCCTATTGCATTAAAGATTATCAATTTTACATATTTCTTGTGTATTTTATCGATATTTAAATCTTTTATGAATAAATCTATTTAGAATTAAAAATCTTCATTTAAAAGTACCAAGATCAACAATACTTATATTAATATCATGAATAAATAATAAAAGTAATGTAAAGAGAACTGTTTAGAGCTTTTTGTATTATTTTATAATTAAAATGTATTTTTATTTATTGATATTTAATTTGTTAATTATTCTATCGTTTAATTTTATTATTTAATACTATAAATAATCTTAACAACTTAAATATTATATATAAACTAAGATAATAAGAATTAAAAAAAAACTAACAATGTTTTATACAGATTTTAAAAATGCAACAATTTTAATTGACATTTAAATCAGTTGTTACTTTCGAGCATGAGTTGGTTGTTTATAGTAATTAAAATTTGCATCAATAAGAGATATACAGATTAATCCTGCTGTTATTCCTTAATTTTAAATCAAAAGTATAATCTATTATTGTATTATTAGACTACAAAACTTATATTATTTTTAATATTTTAGAGAATACCAGTGAAAGAATATTCCTTAAACAATCTATGATATTAAGACTATTAGGGGAGTTTCAATCATCACTTTTAATAGCTTTAATTTTCATATACATCAGTCATAAGAATTTTATCAATAAAAAAGAAATTAATGTGGTTATTACTAAACGAAAATCTATTAAATCTAATAAAAATTGTCTTTGACTGTCTTCAAATTAGTTCACACATTCATCTGTAGTGGTCAAGATTACTACCTCGAAAGTTGTTCGTCCATTCATTTGAAATGTAAGTTGATATTCTGATCTTATTTCTGGTCTTTTATTGTACGATTATTTATAACTCGACTAAATGTTCTTATTAACCTTTAAAAAATGAATCGATCATTAGGTCTTTATAGAAAACTCTGTAGCGTTTGCCCCAAGCTCTGGTCATGTAACCATTGAATATAGACATCAGTAAAGTCACATCAACTATCGCTTAATCATTTTAAATGCCTTCATCATTAAATTTAGGAAAAAAAAGACTTTAAATATAAGTGCTATAGATTTTATTCCATGAGTCCAAATTAATAACGAATAATATAGTTTAAAATTTGTCTTGCATTAAATATATAATAGTCTACTTAGATACTGTAAGTCTCCGGAATTCTTCTATGAGGTTTTTAATAATTAAAATTAATTTTTCAGAAAAATATAGTATTACAAATAGTTGGCTGTAAATAGTTCTTGATTTTTAAAGTATAGTTTTAATTTTTTTAAGAGAATTAACAAAATAAATATAATTATACTGAAGAACATATTAGAGCTTAAATTTAAATCTTCTTAGGTAAATAATTATCAAAGCAAATCATAATAAAATTTGAAATTTTTTATTTATCAAACTTTTAATTGATAGAATCATGAGATATTGTTCAGAAGCAAATAAGTTTTGTAAGTGTCATATAGTATGAGAAAGGCTTACAACTCTGACTATCTTATGACGACAAGACCATTTAAGGATATTAACTAAAACATAATCGATTAAAAAAATAAAGATGTGCAAATGAATATAAAACATTCAAAGTTCATATTAGTAGACACTGAAAATTTGAGATATACATTATTGAGAAAATACTAATCTATATCAATGTTCACACTAATTAACAAAAATTCTAAGTTTATTCGCAATTTTCAGATGGTAATGATAGAGAAAATCGATTGGATAATAATTAGAACTCAGAAATTAAAAGTAAAGATTCAAAATGCTAACTTAATATTATAAAAAGAGACAAGGGATATTAATTTAAAAATAATTTTAGTACAACTTTTAGACAAATAGACATTAAAATGGTAATATAAAAAATATAATTGAAAATTGTTGAAAAAAATTGAAGTTTTAAATAAATATTAATCAAAATTTTTAAAATAAAAAAATTGCTTAAAATAACAAAGTACTGTAATATATTTTGATTTTTCATTATTTCAATTAAAATAGAATAATTACACTTAGAAAAGTTTATAATCTCTCTTACATCAGTAGCTATTTGATGTTCCTAAACATGAAGAAAGTAAATTATATTTTATCAATTGATTAAATATGTTAATTTGCATGTAATTATTATTCATAGCTAATCTAAAAAAATTTCTTTAATTTAAGATTTTATAGTATTCAATGCGCGGACTCTAAATTATGATTTACAAACATAAAAAAATATATATAGATAAATTCTCTTATAAATTACAGTAATCATTACAAGCCATTTATCCCCTAAATAACAATTAATTTAGGATTTTAAATAATAAATTAAATTAATGTACACAGATAAAAATAAATGTTTGTAAAGTTCATTGTATTTAAACGCTTCCATAATAATCTCATTTATCTATTTTTAAACAGAAGTAGATTTATATAATGATAAATAATGGCACTTATATTAATCTTTTACTTTATATTTTTTTATTTCTTTTCTATTTATTAATATCGATCATAAATGAAATGTTTGAAAGTTAAAAGTTAAACATTTTTAAAGTAAGTATTGAAATAAAATTACAATGCTTAAATATAATCTAAATTGAATAAATAATGTCTATAAATAAAAATTTCAACACTCAATGCTTAGTGATTTTTTTAAAGTTAATACAAAATAAAATCAATAATATTCCAAGTTATAAGGGTAGTAAATTATATTTTTAGTAAATCTACCAAGTTCTCTTGAAAATATTAATCTTTTATCACAAAATATATTACATAAAAAACGGATATGCGATGCAAGAGATGAGGAATGAGCTAAATTAATTAATCAAAATTGAGATATATCTACCTTCAAAAAATACTAATAATTTCTTACTGCTTGTTAAAAATTAATTGAATCAGAAATTATTAATTAAAAAAAAGAATAAAAATAAAAATGTAAAATGCCATTAATAACCACACTATACTGCTCTAATATATCACATTTTTCCTAAAGTTTGATTTATAAAAACTAAATTAATATGATAATAAGTATTTATTACTGGTTTATTTATTTTAAAATAATTAATTTTCCAATCTTTTTTATTTTATCAATAATAAGGAACAATTTAATTTATTTGACTTAAATATATTATTAATAATTACAGATAAACTTAAAATTATTTATATATATATTTTGTCTTTGCTAAAATGTGATTTATACGATATAAAAATTATTTTATATAAAAAGCAAATAAAAATTATAAGTAGACACTCTTCAACTAAGCTAACCATTCAAATATTTTTTTTCTCAATAGGAAGGCTAGGTAGTCGCACTGCTGTAATTAACCACGAGAGAATTCCAAATCAGATTAAAGTTTTGTACATTATAAAATAGGTGATTTGACTTATTATTATTTAAATAAAAAATTTTAAAAATTAGGGATATCTCAAATTTCATTAAAAATGTCAATATAAGGCTCATTATCTAAAATTTAAAAGTCATCTCAAAATCTTCAGTTTTGAACTTAAGTTGGTTTCAGCACCTAGAAACTTGATTAAGGAAATATAAAAGGTTAGGAAAGAGATGAAGATGGCTCCAGGGGTAGGGTGGTCTGGCATTATCTGAATCTTTATACTTCTATCTTATGCTCTATTATTTTCTATATTCTTTTTTTAATTAATTCAATATTTTTAGTTATTTGTTTACTATCATCTAAATTATAAAGCTGTGTGAGTTAATTATTACTAATTAGTTTTAGTTAAGCTTATTGTTATCTTCCATTATTCTGATTCATTTTGCCATTTTTTCTTTTCTCTTTTCTTGTCTTCCATATTCTTTGTATCCCTAATTTCTATTCCTTCCTTTTATTTTTGTTTATGTTGAATGTTTTATGATTTTCTCATTTTAATTGTTTTTAATTTGAACTAGTAAAATTTCTTTAAATGTATTATTATTATTGATAAGATATAAAAGTAATGGTAAAAATAATCTAAAATTAAATCATATCTAAAATTTATTTGACTATAAAATAGCAGTTTTAGTTTTTACATGATAAAATGAAAAGTGCGAAAAATAATTGCAAAATTATGTTTACAATTAGTAACTGTTATTATGTTTTTTTGAGAATTTTAATTTATATATATTATCCAAAGCATTTCTAATTTAGTCGAGAAGTAATTAATCATCAGTCATCTAACAAACCTATATAATATTATTTGTTTATTATTTAATTATAGAAATTTCAGAAAGTGTCACATTAAAAGTTTAATATTTTGAAAAATAACATTTTTAAGCCCATCTAAAATTAGGAAAATATAAACTCAAACTATAATCTTCTAAGAAAGGACAAAATTACAATAGTATTCTATTACTCAAATGTTATTATTGGAAATTAAAATAAAAGAATTTTACTTACTTGAATGTGGTAGTGATAACTTTTCAACTATATTGTATATTTATTATATGATTATGTAATTAGATTCAGATTATGTATAATAGATATAAAAATACAATATATAAAATACATGCATAATAAGAAATTATTTTTAGATTCAGTATTTTCATTCATCCTTCGTATGAAGTGTAATATCATTTCTTTTTAAGTATAATGCTTTGCATTTGTAAGCTTAATATATTATTTATACTCTATTAAGATGATTGCGGTAGTCTGCTTAAATAATGAAGAATAAGAGTTTATATAGTTTGACAATTTTAAAAAGAAATCAATATAAAGTTTCTAATCAAACTATTTATTTCTTAGGAGGTTTATACTGCTGAGTTTGTTTCTATTTTCTATCTTTGATACAAATGCTTTTTATTGTAGTTTATTAAGATGTTGATGAGCTATAGTTTTTTTATAACCATAAAAAACGAATAATATGATTATATGACAATCGTGAATTTTTTTAAATTTGTTGTTTCTATTGTTTGTTAATCCATATAGAATGTTGAATAACCTAGTATGAAATCACTATTACAGTTCTGTCTTGAAGACAATTATTATTGAATGTAGTTAAGAGCTAGATCAAATTAAAAATATTATTATCATTTTTAATTAATAACGAATTAATATAATTAAAACTCAAATGAATTTAATGATCTAAATATCTAAAAATGTAAATTTTTAAATTAAGAATATAATATTTTATTGAGATAGATGTTACGTCATAAATTATAAGGGTAGTCTGATATGGTTATTTTAAGTTATTTTTTTACCACTATAGATGGATGATCCAATATTTAATTTTAGTATATTTAATAATAAAATGAATTGTTTAAATAATGATAATATAAATAATTTGAAGAAGAATTTAATTTCGAAAGAAAGTTGTGTTTTAAGGAAATAAAAAATGAAACCTGCATGTTGGTGTCGATGGGTTCTGCCCTGGAAAAATTTTGAAAAAGTGAAAAATGGACAAAATAACCCCCTATAATTTTTGAAAATGACTAAATATCTAGTCTTTTGTTATCACAGACTTGCTCAGGAGCCCAAATTTAGTGGATTTTCTTAATTCCAGGTTGCCTCAAGAATTTCCGTGACCCTTTTTGAGCCCCTTAAATACCCAAAAATTAAGGTTTAAGGGTTATATAGAAATTAGCAAAAGCTTGCTTATTTTGCTTTTATCTTTGCGCGTTTCAAAAATAAATCAAATTAAGTAATATATTCGTACTAATCGAAGTCAAAATAACTAGAAATAAAAATAAATTGTGCAGGACATTACAAAGATTCAAGATATATATTATATACTTGGAGAATTTAACTAAGACTCGAATAATTTTATTTCTATCTTTTAATTAGAATTATTATGGAAGCCACTAAATTCTTGTAGTTAATTAAACGATCACCGCTATTTCAAAGGCTTGTAACTTTGCGCGTTAACAAGATAATCGATTCTGATTCAATTTTCGTGCTTAGCTAGGTCTAAATGACAAGAAATGATATTTTCGGTTATTATAAGTAAGTATAAATTAGATACTGGATGTTGGTGTCGAAGGGTTCTGCCCTGGTCAATTTTGAAAAAGTGAAAAACAGACAAAATAATCCCCTCTATAACTTTTGAAAATAAATACATATCTAGTCTTCCGTTGTTACAAGCTTGCTCAGGAGCACAAAGTTAGTTTATTGTATTAATTCCAGGTCGCCTCATGGATTTCCGTGACCCTATTTGAGTCCCATAAATACCAAAAAATTAAGGTTTAAGGGATATAAAAGGAATTATCCAAAAATTGCTTATTTTGCTTATAACTTTGCGCGTTTTAAAAATAAATAAATTTTAGGCAGTATATTCGTACTCAGCGAGGTTGAATAATTAGAATTGGTATTTTCGGGTATTCTTATAAAGCATCAATTCGATTCTCTTTGTTGGCTATGTATTGTTTTGCTCTTAATAATTTTCTCAAAAATACCTTTTTTTAATCGTTCATAATACTCTAAAATTTGTGAATAGTTGAATTCTTAAAATACAGTGAGATATAACTAAATGATTATGATAACTTTTGTTATAATTATTTATTTAGAATTTGTTTGATTTATTATATTTAATTATATACTCTGGGACCAATCAGAAAAAGTTATTTATTTTTACTTCTTGGTCCCTGCAATTATATTAATATGTTTAAATAAAATTGAAAATTAAAATTATTAAGAATGTATGATTTAAATGAAATTAATTTTCTACGATAATTAGATTTAATTTTTGTCACTTTCATAAAATGAGTAATTTATCAATAATATTCTATTTAAAGTAACATAATTTTAAAACTTGCAATATTTTATGAATAAATTGGGATTTATAAAAATATTAAAATAATGAATAAATTAAATTTAATAATTGTAGAAAACTAATTCCATTTAAATCATACATTCTGAATAATTATAATTTTAAATTTTATTAAAATATATTATTATAATTTGAATCTATTTATTTCTATTACTAATAAAGAGGGAAGCTGGACCAATAACAAGAAAGAAAGCTGATGTAGTTGAGGGCGAGGGAAGTGGCCCCCCCAGGAGCAAGCCAGTACTACTATTGCTGCAAAAACAGAAGTTGGCGCCGAAGAACCTAGTTCTATAATTACTAAGTGGATTACTGATGACGAAAAGAATCTCTATGTCTACGAATTCAAGAATTCTCAAAACTCAAACATTGAAAAGTGCATCGACGGCATCTGGAAAACATACGACAAGGACAACAACAAAAAATCAAAAATCAAACTACCAAACACACTGGAGGCGCGGGATGTGCCACACTGGAGAACGTCATAGTTGCAGGTAGGGACCGAACAGGCAGTCTTCAGTGTACCAGCAAAAATCTTTGAGAAACCTAATGTTTATACCTAACTAACTAATTTAAGGTATATTATATTTAATAATAGTAATAGAAATAAATAGATTATATACTAAGTCTAGAATTTTTGATTTTTAGATTTTTAATTTCACATGCCTTTAGCGATTATCTATCTATCTCTATTAATATAATTGCAGAAACCAAGAAGTTAAAATAAAAAAATTTTCTTATTGGTCCCAGAGTAAATAATAATTAAATATAATAAATCAAACTAATTCTAAATAAATAATTATAAAAAGATATCATAATTTTTTAGTTATATCTTACTGTATTTTTAACTATTCACAATTTTTAGAGAATTATGACTGAATACTTTATGATTTTTTCTAATTTTTATTTATAAAATTAAGTGTATTTAATTTTAAAAATCATATCCAAAATCTTCATATATAAAAGATTATTGAGATAAGTGAAAGTGATAATGAAATGCATGAAATAATAACATATTAAGTTTTACTATGCGTCTAAGTTTTAATTATGAATAATGTGTAAGTATTCTTAGAAGGAAATCTGACCCTCTCCATTCGCATCGACTTGCTTCATAATGTCATTGACAACTGCCTTGAGATAGTCTTCCCAAAGCCAATAATTTCATTGATTTCCTCAAATGAGATGAAGCCACTGCCGTCCTTGTCAAACATTCTGAAGACTGCATGAAGCTTCCGTTAGTCAAGTTGATCATTTCATTCATTTCAGCAACAATGAACTCAGAGTAATCGATAAATCCACTCTCTTTGATATCGACTGACTTGATCATCTCTTCAGTGTCTGTCTTGTCCATGTTTTATCCATGCCCACATAGTTATTTCCCAGGATCTCTTCTAGTGACAATTCACCATCTCCATTCTTGTCGATGTCTAATGATGCAGTATCCCTTCTCAAGTCACCATCAAAAATATCTTTGACTGTGAATCCCAAGCGTCTTGCCTTGGGCATTCTTGGCAGTCAGTCTTGGCGTTGGCCTTTCGGCATTCTTGATTTCCAGTATTGCATTCGAATTAAGGGTCGATCTTCGAATGGGGTGCGGCCAGTAGCACCACTCGTCGCAGCAGGAGCAATCTCACGACGGTGAAACTTACGACTCAGACATCTCCTCGGGGAACCGAGATAATCCAACATCATTGTTTCCCAAAAGGTCATTGGAGTTTCCCAAAGTGATGGTTTACACATATAGTCCTGATGGATTCGGGATATGGAGAGAAGATCATAACTGTCAAACCTTCCAATCTCTTAAGCCTGTTGCCCTTTTCCACTCTAGACTGACCGCTTTTCTCTATGTTGTAGAGTAAGATACCTTGTGAATTTTCCTTGCATCCAGAATACTTCAATGGAAATGCAGTGCTCTTGCCACTAGAGAGGCAGGGAGATCCAAAGCTATTAACCGTACGCGCAGCACTCGTTGGCATCGCAATTAATGGGTTCCCATCCATTCAGGTACTTCGGAGCTCTTAAATTACTTCTTCCCACCGCAGGCAACTGCCTCACATGCTAAGAGATTGGAAGTTGATCAATGTGTAGAAAGCAGCGAATAGATGACTTTCAATCGTTATTACTCATTCAGTTCTTGCACTTAACCTATCAGTATCAGCCCTATTGAGTTGCCACATCTACCTTCTCAAGCCCAGAATGCACCAAGAAGTACTTGTAATACGCTAGCCCCTGCCTCTCACCTGCCCAAAGAGTCCCTTGTATCGTCTCTCTTGCTAGAGATGGTCTCTTGATTGTTGGACGATACGAAGCCATTGGTTTGCTCTGGTTGCCTTGAGGTTTATATGAATGTATTAGAAAGACAATCAAGGAAGAGTACTACTATGTTCCATTCTTACACTGCTGCCTGCTGAAGACCCTCCTGTCCCACCATCATATGCAGTCGTAGCATTGGGCTGATCATAGAGCACCCATGCCCTCCTCTTCACTAGGGATGTATAGGCAAAGACTTCTCAGTCGCCTTTAGTGGCCGTTAGGAACAAAACTTAAGAATGATTAATTATATTAAAAGGCTTAAATACTCAGATTAAAAATTTGGTAGCTTGTTAATTTGTGGTGGAAGCCTCTATGTATGTATATATAATAATAAAAAGAGCCTAGTGTTAAAAATGAAAAGCTACCAAATATTAATAATATTATACTTGAATTCAAATTTAACTTATGAATTATCTAACTTTTAAATCCAAAATAAATTTACTCTTTTATTTTTAATTCTTTTATTTTGTAAATAGTTTAAAGAATTTTGCCAATTCCTTCAATCTCTTTTTATATATTAATATTTCACAAACAGAGGAAAGTTATAGATACTAGAAGTAATTAAAATAGTTAAGTTTACCTTTCAAAATAGTTCAAATATTTTATAAATTATTATATTAATTTCTAATGAATTTGTTTAACAAGACCCTGTAGGTTATAATATTTGACAAGGTACGAATGTTTTACTCATTAACTAAGCGAATATATCATTTATTTTATTTTATTTTGAATTATAAGGTAATCATCATTTCATTTTTAAGTTAAAATATTAAGATTTTTAACTTAAGTACATAATGACTAGCAGGCATTTTCAAGAATCACTTTGTAGTAATGCTTTAGAAACGTTGAGGAGGACTTTTTTATGATTTCAAGATTACAGAATTGACTTACGTAAGAAAAAATGAATGACAAAGATAGTTTCTTATAGATTGAAAATGGTTAAAATTTAAGGTTTGCCAGTTTTCAATTATAACCAAAATAATTTAATTCAATTAATTTTTAAATAAAGTCTTAAAATATTTTTATTAATTATAGTTTTAATAAAAAAATATAGTTTTAAAAACATAATTATTGCAAATAAAAATTTTATTTCTTATCGAAAATTTATATTTTTAGTAATAAAAACATTCTCATTATATTTTATATTTTCATTATTTATAAAATATTGTTGGAATACATTCGAATTTGGGAAATTAATTTAAATTAAATAAATAATTAATAAAATTATTGGCAGTTAAAGTTGGCCAATTTAAACGATCTTGGGCTCATTCGATAGGGAATTCAAAATTAGCTGGACTTTATTATTGGCGTTACTATTTTATCGCATCCCTGGAGAGATAACTTGAGTTTAATTGAATGCATCTAAATCCAATAAATTATACCCTCACATTAAAGTGAAGTTATCTCTCTCCAGGGATGCGATAAAATAGTAACGCCAATAATAAAGTCCAGCTAATTTTGAATTCCCTATCGAATGAGCCCAAGATCGTTTAAATTGGCCAACTTTAACTGCCAATAATTTTATTAATTATTTATTTAATTTAAATTAATTTCCCAAATTCGAATGTATTCCTACAATATTTGCTTTATCTGTTTAATACAGTAAGTTTTTTATACTCTTATTTAATTTTGCCAATCATTTATTGCATTTAATATATATATATATATTTCTTATAATCTGCTTTATATTTAATTATTATGTTTTAATTTTTTAAATCTAATATTCAAAAAGACAGACATTCTCATATATTTATCAACTTATAATATTTAAGAAATTTAGTTTATAAAAGAATAAAATTTAATGGATTAAGGAGGTTGTTTAATATAAATACAAGATTAAATAATATCAATTCAAGTAAATTTAATTTATAAAACACCATTTTGATTTATTTATAAATGTTTTTTCATTTTAGCGAAATTGAAAAATGTCTATTTAATTAGTAACAAAGTTACAAGATTATAAATTTAGTTTTATTAATGTTTGTAAAACTAACTATTTGTAAATATTATAATAACTACTAGATAATGGAACTGTGACAGGTATAATTCACATTCCTGCGAGATGCAAAACCTTGCAGATTAAGTCCAATAATACAACAAAATGGTCTTTTCTCAATGACACCGAATCAGGCACCCAGCAATTCACAAATAAAGGCCACAAAATAGTTGCCGTTTGTGTATGTTTGATGAACGGTCTTATAATTTCAAGCAACATCAAACCAGAAATACCATTGAGCGCTCCTCTTCATTTACTTTAAGCCAACGACAGGTTTATTATCTCTTGGATTGCCTACAATACTTGTGGGACTTTGAAATGAAGAAAAGATAATAGTTGCTTATTTCTTAAGTCTTTGCTGAATTTGATTTTAATAGCATGATGAAGCAACTCAGCTCTGGTTGAGTTTGTCCGTATAAGCTGGAAAACTGAATGAAGAGTCGAGCAAGAAAGTTTTGAATTCACTGCTGAGTTCTCTAAAAAATCATAGTTGAATTCTTTGCACGTGAGAGTGCTATCCTTGGTGCGATTATGTTTTATCCGAGGATTCGAAATACTATATTAGAGGGAAACGCAATTGTTAGATGAAAAGGACGGAATAATCTGCATAAAGGATAACAAAGAATTCTGAGCGACCCTGTTGGAAAGTATTAAAACTCTCCCAAAATTCAGATCAAACTATTCGGAATTCACCAAGTACCTCCACTTCCCCAAGGTGGACTTCATACTGATATAAGAGGAAAGAGAAATTGAATGTAGAGAATGCATAATATTTAAATTAGATCGTTGAATGATAAAAATGCTACAACATACAAATATGCGAAAGGCGCTTGGGTAAATGGCTTAGTATGGTCTGCAAATCAAGAATGCTCACTTATCTCACGATCCAGAAGATTTGTTTGAGTCGGAGATTCCAACTCCTTAGCTCTTTCCAAGGAGAATAGCGTGGTGGTACTGATAGGCCTCAATTCTTCAGTTTATGTGGCTTTTCGTTTGCAATACTGAAAATATCATACTGGATTAGCACTAATGTGATCATAACTGCTTATTTTCAATAATTGGAAGAAAGTGATTAAAACTGCAGTTGATCAAGAGGTTAGATTGATGATGGTTTCTAGAAGATATAAACCCAAATAATCAACACTCTGAATGCTATATTACATGAGAGAAAATCTATCAATAATAAGGGAGATAAATAAGAAAGGCAATAGCGCAAGAAACTCTCTCACTCAATCTCGCAATTATGTAAAGAGTATGTGCACTGCTTTGGTAAAACATAATTGAACCACTCACGCAGATTGTACTTTCACTATCACCTCATGCGCAGATGATGATTCGCTTGATTTGTTAAAAAGTGATGTAATAACCTGTTGTTCATTTTTGAAAGAAATACAAGGAAATGTATTCGATAGGGAGATAAGTTATTGTTTAGCTGGGCATCAACTTTTGAAAGATATTAAGTTTCAAAAATGTCACTAAAATTTAGAAATTAAAATAATTTAAGATATTTTTAATTGACATGTTAGCGTATATATATAATTCAATAATCTGCATTGTCATAATTCATCTTCCCATTTTTTCAAATTCTTTTATTTACAAATTTACTAACAATAAATAATTCTGACAAAATACTAATTATTTGTTAATAATTTGTAACATTTTTGCATTTATTATATTATCTGGTTTAATTTTAGTTGCTATTAATATTAATTTCTTTAAATATATTTATGTGTTTATAGCGATTTAAACACATCATATGCTTTTTATCTTAAAGCATAAACAAGATAAAATAGTCTCCAAGATTTGAGTGTTTATATGCAAATATAAATAATAATAAAGATATAAATCAAACGAAGTACTAACGCTAAAGTCTTTTTCTTTTTAATGTGAGTTATACAAGATATATAGCAGCAAAGTCGATTCGTTTTAAATTTTTATATTAGATGAATTACAAATTAAACAGTGGAAAATGAAGTTATGTTAATCAAGCTGAAAAATAAAAGTGCGAAAGTCTTTCTGATCGAGGAGAGCAATGATTAAGATTGAGTGTGCCAAGGTTATTGTAATAAATGTAATTTAAAGTTAATAACTGTAATTTATATTAATTATATAATTATTTATTTGAATATCTAAACTTTGATGAAATATTTTTAAGTATTTGATCAACTGACTAGGACTTGATAGTGGGTATCGAAGGAATCCTGATCAAAACAAAGAATATCACAATATTAACAAGCTGCAGAAACTGACTAATTCTGAGAATTACCAAAAGTAATATAATAGAAGAAGTGTATGGGACAAGAAGACAGATTGAAAGTCTAGCGTGATTAAAAACTCCTGAAGTAGGGGAACAGAGTTGCCATAAAAATTAAAGTAAAAAACTACATGCCTGAATTAAATTTAAGTGAATTAGATATTAGCCAAGTAAATAATTTGGGAAACTGAGGTATTTTGGCGACCCTAATGGCAAACCACAAGTCTACTGTGATCACTTATGAGGGAGTAATTAAGGCTATCGTGAACGACTGAATTATTATGTAGAGATATTATCAGATTTTCAATCTAGAAGTAAAATTAATGAGGATTGATCAACTCTGGCATCAAAATCAGAAAAAAATCAATTAAGATATCAGAGTGAAAGAACGGATTGCTGTGAATATCAAAAGAAGAAAAGATAACAGAGATGATGTTCTTTTGCTCTCAAATTAATACACGGGGATAAATTGCCTCTTCAAAACCTAACTTAGATGGAAATGGAGCAGCTTCGTTAAAGCATGAGTGGGTAATCTAGCGAAATTGTTGAAAACCTAGAATTGATGTGAGGTATCTATTCAACAAAGAATAATATGAGAACATTTAAAGAAGAAGAGAGAAAATATTATAAATAACAAGATCGCAATTCGTTCAAAGCACTATAGAAATTATAAAAACTTTAGAGCAAACAATGCTTGCTGGAGCCCAAAAACTAAGAAAGAGATTAAAAATATAGGAATTTAACTAAGAAGAGGAGATATAGTCAATAAGAGTTATATATGTATAAAGTTAAAGTAATGAATTAAATTCAAAAGATTCATTATTGTATTATGGTACCTTTTATATATCTAGTACAATTGACCAAATTTTAACTCTATTTTAATAATATCAACCAAATTTAATATATATATATTTGCTTTCTATTAAATATATCGAAGCAAGGATTTGAGACATTCAAAAATAATTTTATTGAATATATTTAATAAATCAATTTTTTGTTAATTTAATAAATACTATTTATTTACTTTCTACTTATATTAATAAAAAATTAGTATTGTTTTGTTATTGTAATATCATTTACCCTTTTTATTTAACTCCTTATATCAGGGATAAAAACTGTCAGTTATGTATAAAGCATAATGATAGATTATAAGTAGAGATACTTGAGTTTACTGTGCTATAAACTTCAACTTAGCTAATCTATTTTTAAGCATAAATTTATAGTTTTAATAAAAATTTATTTTGTTGATCAAATAACCATTATATTTATATTAGGGATTAGCTTCAATACCTATGATATATACTAAGCTTTTTTTATCTTTATCTATCACTTAGAAAAATTTGAATAAATTAGTAATTAATTTAGAATAAAATCTGTTAATTTCTCGCTAAGTTTGATGATATTTAATTGGATCTCATTGAAATCGCCAATCGAGACTATTAATTAACTCATATATGTGTTTTTTTCTTAAATAATTATTATTAAATGCAAGGAGTTGTTATCTCTTAGTCTTTTTTAGCGAAACCTTGCTACTGTTTTCCCTTGAGTAACAACATAAGCTAAACTATATACATAGCTGCTAGCCTGTCTAGTGATTCTATTTTCTCAATTAAAACAAGTTATTTCCCACAAAAAACTGCTAGTTCTGCATATTTTGGAGGATTTTGTTCCTTAAATAGAGAAATATGCAACATCAAGAAAATTTAATCTACATTTTTATAATTAACAATTTGATATTAATGTTTTGATCATGAGAGCCAGTTTGATTATTTCCATTTTAAAATTACTAAATTTATGCAATTGATGAATATTTTATATAAGTAATTACATATTTAATAAGTATATATATATATTTTTAATAGTAATACTAATAAAGCATTTTATTTGCATCTAATTAATTTCTAGAGAATAAATAACAACTACTTGAAACTCACTTATATCATTGATTCGCCCAATAGTTAACTGCAACTACTCTTTAGTCTAAATGATATGCTAGCTTAAGTTTCAATTTCACCTTCATTTGGAGCAATATAGCAGACTTAAACCTCTTAAATGCTAACAATTTAGCTCCATCAAATTGAATCTAGTTTTTATTCAATTAAGAATACACTTATATAAAGTATTTTATATATTTATTAATTTAAATTAATTTAATTTGAAATTAACGATTAAAAGACATCAGTTTGGTTAAAACAAGAACAGTTTACAATATCAGCACAGACATATGAGTATAATAGGACTACTAAAGCAAATTATTGATATTTATATTTATCATACACATAGAAAACTGAAGCAGATATATATTCAACAAATCTATTGAGTGCTTACCTAGCATGGGACACAGTGCTTAGTTTCAACCATTGCCTCCAATACTTATTTGATATGTGCCGTGAACTTGCTGCTCCTACAGGCACTATGCTTCTTAGAGTTATGAATGACTCTGTTCAAGGAAATCAGGGATCAACTGTCTTTCTGCCTTGTCAAATGAATATAGTGGAACTTATCTATTTATGGAAAGCAGTCACATCTTATGATATAATTAAATATATATTAAAGAAATTTATATAATAAAATGAAAGTGTATTTATGTTTTTACTATATACTGCAATTAAATACTGCTGGTAATATTGAGGAAAATCTTGGAAATAAAATGTATAAATGCTCTTCAATTAAAAAACCAAGAAGAATCCCTACAAATACAAAAGACTTTAATTGTAAATCATTCTGATTAATATACAATAATTTATATTTGTTATTTAATTATTAAGAGTTATTAATAATTATAAATGTGCGTAAAAGCAAAGATTTAATAGAACTAGAAATTGACTTAGTTCATTGATTTTCGAAGGAATCACTTATTTGCTCGTAACCAGCATAAGTTAAGCAACAGACTGAGCATTTGAATTATAAAGTGGACCAAGTCGTGAAAATGCATCCCGGAAGATTTAAGGATACATTCACCAATTCTGGCACCAGGGCAATCATAATTTGTATTAAAAATTGATAAATATATACTAAAGATAGTTAAACTAAATAATAGCCAATAAGATCTTAGAAATTGTTAAAATCATGGTTTTTAGTATTCTCTCGTAAATGAGCACGGCAATAAAGGTTAGAGACTTCAGCAGAGTACTGAAAGACATTAACATTAAAGTTGAAAGTTAGAAGATGCTGATGGGTACGTTTATCATGGAAAATAGGGTAAATTTTATGATTTTTTCCTGAATTTACAGCTTTAAACTTAATTAAAATATATCACTCGGTAGCAATAGAAAGTAACTAAGATTACTCAAAATATACAAAATTTAAATCCATTATAAATTCACAGTTGCTGATAACTATGTAAGTTCCTAAATTATTCAATCCTGTGTTAAGTTACGGCTACTTGCATATTCATTCGAGCTACTTCGCACCTAACTTCTTCACATGTTCATCTTTGACTCTATCACTTTTGATTTCCTCCTGTAACGATATATTTCCTCATGTTCCTTGTCACCACTGCCCTGAACTGGTTATAGTTCCTATTATTCACATTATTCTTAGCAATATTCTAATAATTTTCATTATTTATCAAAAGGGACCAGTTAAAATCTAAATAAATATGACAAAACAATACAATAATTTAAATACTAAATCATTGAAATTAGATATGAACTGTTTTATATAAAAATTAAGGTGGTAGCTATAAAAAAAAGTCACATTAAATTCAAGGATAATTAAAAATGATAAAGTCTTCAGATTAAGCTCATAATATTAAGAGTATTATTCATTAAGTTTAAGATAATTTTTTTTAAATAAGCCTAAGAGTGATAATAATTTTTAAAATTACAAAGAAGTTACTCTATTTTGTCTATGTTGCTTCAATTTTATCATTAAATACTCGTTTATAAATGAAGGTTTTTAAAATAATTTTTAAAGTCTTGCAAGTGTAACTAAAGAAGTATAAATACTAACAAATTGAGTTAATTTAAAGAGAATTATTAGCAAATTTGGAATTATAGATAAGACATTATTAAATTCAAACTTTTAAATTAAAATGACTTGTGATGAGAAGAGGGTCTATGTAAATGAGATTCATAAGCTGAGCTTACTTTAATGTTTATTTGCGATCATTAGTTCAATTGCTTTTTTATAATAAATTCAATAGTGTGCTATGGTTGTTGTCTGAAATTACAAAGGTATTGTTTCTTGCATAGATATATTCTTTAATAGTTTACGGAGCAATGCTCTTTATGCAGTTTAGAGCCGATTTCCTCTATTCAAAAGTAAACCTTTTTGGATCAATTAATAGTTTCAGAGAATTTTAAAGAATCGTAAGCAATTCATATAAACCTAGACTAATGAACTCGACATTAGCTAATTCTTATTTTAATGATAAATTATATTTCAAAACTTCATGAATTTTCTTCAACAAACAACATTTTAAGTAATCATAATTTATAGTTGGAAATTGATGAATTTAAATTAATAATTATAAGTTAAAATGAAAACAGATTGAAATGAACGCGATGGAGATATACATTCGCAAAATTTTTGTAAAACAGAACACGGAAGGCGTTGAGTATAGACTTCAGAAAATAACAAAGAGAGGTAGTCAAGGAACACTTAAAGACAAAGCCAGAAAAAGATATGAAGGATATTGGAAAAATGACAAAGCTGTGCGATGGTTACCATTTTTATTTCTACCAAAAAGTATTCATATCGTTATTCATTTAATTGTTAATACCTTATATTTTACACAAAATATATCATAAAGGGTCTAGCTTTGCTATATTAATATTCATAATGATGATTCCTAAGTAAAATATAATTTAAACTTAAAATTTCTAAAATCTTTTGTTGTTGTTTTCAGATTTTATATGCAATATCTTTTCTCTTACAAGTTGTTAGTTTCTTAAAAAGCATAAAGTGATAATCTAAATGATTTTTAAAGAATATCGATATAAATATAACGAATGATATTGATGAACTTTTAAATTTTATAGAGATACTTTAAAAAATTTCTTTAGCATCTTTAAGAAATTCTCTTAAATATTAATAATAATAATAATTAGATCACATTGAAAACTCTGGGACCTCAAATCGATTATATGTTGGTAATATGTAAGGGTCAAGCCCTTTTAAATCTAGAAAGAATCGTTAATGTGGACATTATCTTCAATTAAAATCTTCTCTCTCTTTTCTCAAACTATTTCATCTTCTTTCTCTATTCTTTTCTATATCTCTACCTTCTTGTACTTCTGTAGATTTTGAGATTAGAGGGTTGAGGTTGGTTAACCGTAACATTTTTGTCTTATTGTATAAGGTTAGTGACCAGTGCTCTTTCCTATATAATTCTTAATTTTAACTCATGCTAAAATAATGGACTAAGTTAGTTTAGTAACTGGATTTCATATAAGGTAAACAGTGGATCTTGATTGATTTTTCATTAAGTCAATTAATCTTTAAAGTAATTAAAACCTGATCTCACTGTATTTAAATTTTTGAAAATTACTAAGGAAAAGTTATTTTTATACTTCATTTGTTCTTAGTAATATATCTAATTCTATGTTGACCTACTATACCGATGCGTCTTTCCATATAGTTTAAGGATCTTTTGGAGTATTGATCAAAATCTTGTAAGATTCTGATGTGTTCTTAGTCGTCACGTATTTTCTAACTCCCTATTTAGTACATTCCCCTATAATGAAGCGACTGTAGAAATATGGTTTTCACCAAAGTAAAATTCTTTGGGTAGTCTTTCTCTTTCTTTATTATTGTCAAACTCTAGTTGTTTTTGTGGGTTTAGAACCCTAGTTTCCTAATTTCTAGGTTATTTGTTAGTTATTTTACTTGAATTGAAGAAAGTTGGCTTCTAAGGTTGTTTTTTAGGATTTGGTTAAAAAGGTTTTGTAGTCAGTCTCTTTTTCAAATTTTAGTAGTTTTTCCCAACCTATTTAGTTATGGGGTTTTGGTATTTCTGAGTTTTATGAATGTTTGAAGTAGATTGAGACATTGGGAATATTTATAAATACTCATATTGAGTTGAAGCGTCTACTAGTTAACTCTTTGTTTAATTAACTTACTGTTTGTTTGCTTGATAGTTTTATTTGTAGGTATCTTCCTTGTGAAAAAGTAGTAAATGTTTAGTGAAGGTGTCTCTCTATTGTAAAGGATTCACGGTAAGTAGTTAGGAATCTTCCAGTTAAACTCTGATTGTTTTTATAGTGAATCTTGGAATTAAACCTTTCTTTATATGTTATTATGATTGAGAGTATGTGTAGTTATCTTCTCTACTCTTGTAGTAACTTTCTAAGAAATCTTGAAAAGAGCTTTTGGTACCATTCCTATTCGGTGGAATCTTGTTGAACGTCCAGTTTTAGAGGCGTATTGCATTAGAAATGGAATACTAGCTTACAAGAAAACGTCAACTTTTAACTTTTACGTTAATACAATTATTAGATATTTATGGATTTTTCTATATAAGACAAAGTTTGCTATTCAATCATTAAAATGGTTGACTGGCTGCTAAATACTAAAAATGCTCAGTTAAAAAATTTAAGAATTAATTAAATTGATATAATTTCATCAAGATTTTACACTTAATTTTAATGTTTGATTATATGAACCAAGAATACTCTTATTGAAGATTAATTTAGTTTTAAACTATTTTTATCAAATGTAACTTTGAATACTGGAGACCTGTTGTTACAGTCCAAAACAGAAAAAAAAATAATTGTTTTTTAAAGTACTTAATTATTTTTCGAATGATATGAACCTTAATTGTAGGTAAAATAAAAAAGTCTAGGTAATGGTTAAAGTTAGGGAAATAAAACAAAATTAAGCGAAAATGCTTAAATTTATTGAATGTTTACTGGACCCATTTCGTATTGAAATCATTTAGACAGTGCCGTCGAGATTAGAGATAGAGTAGCGCTTGGAGAGATTATCAGAAACCATGCAAACTAGCTGTATGGTATCGGAGAAAATTTATCAGAATTTGTATTTGAGGATTTAAATTTAATTCAGTATCTCAAGCAGATTCACACTAAAAGCTTAAGAAAAAAAATCAATCAAATGATTTAACAGATAAACATTTAAATCTAAACTATGTATGTTGTCTGCCTGTGTTTTTATATACTGTAATGCTAATAAACTATATAATTTTGTAAACATAAAGTCCAGAATTAATTTCGAAACAGCTATTCAATAATTATAAAAATAATAAAATCTATCAATTGGACTCTTCAATTCATAACCTTACCAGATTATTAATTATCTTTAGCTTTGTAGGTAGTAAGTACATTTTAATATTTTTTTCAAATTTAATTCACTCCATTAGAAAGACTAAATTCATATTTTTTCATTAAAAAAGTAGCTCTTAAATACATTTTAGGAAGTTTATTGCATATATTTATCTTAAAATCACAAATATTTTCAACATAAATTTTATTTGAGATAAACTATGAAATTAAGAAATTATTAAACTTTAATTTAAATCCTAGGATAATTTTTCATATTTTACTTTTATTTAACAAAATTTATGTATTCTATTCGAAGCTGGATTAACAAGGGTTTAATAAATTTATATTTTTTTAATCACTTTTATAATATTAAATAAATTTGTAGATCAATAATATATTTACAATAAATATTTTAATAGCGGGATAAATACGTCATTAATAGTAGAATCATTTTATGAAGTAAAATCCAAATAAATTGGAAATTGGTGAATTAATTTATTAAGAATATCTTCAATTAAGATATTTAAGTTTGCTTAAGTAATTTGCCATTTTATAAGTACTCGATACAGTAAATAACATTGGCAATTCATAATAGTTTATGTTATCATAATTTCTAGCAAGTATAGACTAAGTTTCCTATAAACTTCAACATTTTTTTTTTATTTAACTAATACTGCTTGAACTAAAATTCATCTTTATATAAATTAAGTTGGGCAACTTTTCTTAATATCCCTTTTTAGGATTTTGATATATTCTAAAGGTTTATAATGACCTTCATATTTATACTAACAAAAGGACGTCGTAAATCAATGAAATATAATATTATTATATTTAATTTAAATATAAAATTATGAAAATATTTTAAATATAAGAAGTTTTTTTTTTATTTTTTCTGATACTCTACTTGAAAGTAAAGTTGTCAAGAGTATAAACAATTAAAATGGCACTTTTACATTCCAAACAATATGAAAATGTGAATTTATTAACATGAGTATGCAATAGAATTAAAAAGGAACAGATTATGATTTAAAATTCCAGCTTATAAAATAAATTTATTTATTGGATCTGCTTAATAAGTAACTTAATGATCTCCAATAAAAAAAATATTTTAGAAGTATTTAATGGATATTATTCGAATAAAAATATAAAAAACCGAGTAAAATATTTAATTCATAAATCCGATAATTTTCATCTATTATTCATGTATTTACAAACAAAATATTTTGATCAATCACTTTAAAAATATTAATTGTTAAAATATTTGTTAATTGTTATTTAATTCTCTATATTTATGCATTGAAAGTTCAAAGTAATAAATGACAAAGTTAAAAAATAATAATAATTATATGTGTAATATCAAAATAAGCCTATGTTAACTGGAATCTTATATATTCTAGCAATCTCTAACTGATTATGGTAAAATTTATTTATCAATTAAAATATATCTTATATTGAGTATTGCTCATTCAATTCTTGAACACAACCTTTCTTATTAAGCTTATATTCGTTTTTGCCCAAATTAAATTTCCATTTCTGTTTTATCTACTGTTATTCAAATGTTTAATTACATATAAAAATTGTCTACTCCAGTGATTTTTGTACAAATTCAATAAATATATATTTATGCTCATATCTACACTAGGATGCCATTTCTTTGAATCTAAACTTCGCGATCTATCTACACGTTGTTACATATAGTATTTTTGTACACTTCTTCATTTACTGATTATCACACATCTCACTCCTCAATATTTTTACTATTCGTTTCTCCCAATCTATAATAATTGATTATTTTATATTTTGTCGACCTTTATTTTTGTTTAATTATGATATTAAACAAAATGCAGCAAGTTTAATCTCATGCTAATGAAATGCTATTTCTCAAAGAATTTCAACTACAAATCATTTTATAAGTTGCTTAGTGATTAATTCTAATATTTTGAGTCTGCCTTACAAAAATATCTTGACCATAAAATCTCAAACTATTTCCATTTTCCCCTTTTCTCAACATGTTATTTTCCTGATATAATATAATATACAGTTTACGATGTATTTAATAGATCAAGAAACAACAAAAACATTTATTACTATATATAAAATCTAGCTCAATTTTACTATATTTAGTGTTCTGTTAATAACTGTTTAGTATTATGATTCTAAAATATCATTCTGGCATTTCCAAATATTTAAATTAAAAACCTTTAGTTAGCTTATCCAATACAATGCTAAATAAATGTATTCTTTTGTAATTCCAAATCATTTGAATATTGATTGCATTTATTAAGTTAGTATTATTCAATTTGTTATTAAAATTTCTCATAAAAATATAATAGCATGAAATTAAATCGAAGTATTTTCATTATAAATTTATTACACTCCAGCTTATATAATGGTTTTGGGGTTTTCTACTAATTTTTTCTCGCACTTTAATTTTCCTTTAATTACAATGTAAGTTTTCTATATATTATTGTTTTAAATAAATGCACAAAACTCAATATTATCCATCATAAATAATTATCTGTTGCTTCCATTTAATTAAAAATTGATTTCAACCATAACTTTAGCAGATTATTTCTGAAGAATATTTTAAATTATAATTTTATATTTACTTATTAAGTATATATTGAATTTTCTTCATGACCGTTGAACTATACTCTTATATCTCTTGATGAATTTAATGTTTTCTGTTTGGTTTAATTTATCAATTTTTGTCTTTTTTGTCTAAAATCTTTTTGAACTTATTGAATATTAGTAAAGTCCTCATACTTAATAACTTAAACCTCTTTGTAATTTCTTCATAAATAAGAACCTTTATTTAACATTCCATTTTATTACAACTTACATTCACATTCTTACGACTACAGAATACTTTTGTTCCTTATTTACTCTACTTTAATTTATTTTATATTTTTTAACCATATCTAATTTGAGTTTCTAATTTTTTTATTATTATTGTTGTTGAACTTCACATTATTTTATACACTTCAAGAATTCAATAATTGGATAATTTACTATGTCAAATTAAACTTGATATTTTCACCTCATATTCAGCTATTTTTTGTTTACATAAATTTCCCTTAAAAAATTCTACATTCTAATATGATATTTCATGGTATATTTTAATATAAAATTACCAGAAATGTGTGAATAAATATAAAAATATCTGCATGCCTTGATCAACAATTAATGTTTGGTAATATCACATTTTAGAATATCAGAAGTATATCATGATACCAATTAATACGGTAATTTATAATCACTAAGACTATACAAGTATGAAAATTAATTTATATGTTTTTTAATATTTGGCTTATATAATATAATTAACATAGAAACTCATGGTAAAAAATTAGATTTCTATACAACCAATTTTAATATCATTAGAGATATTAAACAATTGAGATAATCAATTCATTGATGCGATTCTACGCTCACTGAGGACTCCCTTTTTTAAAATTGGAATGATTAAAATTTCACTTGTCTTTCTCCTACTTCTTAAATTAGTAAATCTTCTCATCCTAATTTCTCGTTTTCTTGATTCTCAAGTTCCTGATATTAACCGCATCTTATTGGAGGTATAAGATTATTCCAGCATCGTGAATTCCTAGCTTAATTCATCTATCTAATCTCAATGCTCATTGAATTTTTGTTGATTCTAAAAAGAAAATCTAGTTTTTTACTAAACCAATTCATTCTAAAGTCAATATTTTTGTCTTGATTAATCATCTGAGCAGTCCGTTTATGACCTATGGCTTTTACCATAAATGCTAATTATTCTTCTTCATAATTGCATTTGAATCTTCATACTTAATTATTTTAACTTATTTTCAAATTTTTGCTCATCGAATTTCACCTCCATTTTTAATATAATTCACTTTAAATAGTAATTTTACTACGGGGTAGCCCTAATTAAGCTGCACAAATCTTTAAATGACCATATCATGTTTATAATGATCCCATTTGTTTTTGATTATTCATGTTAATTAGTCTTTTTTCCATAATTATTTTTAAAAATCTCATGGAGTCACATGGACTTTTTATCATTAAAACCTTTTTAAGGTCCACAAATACTTTAATGTAAATTAAACAGTAGTGGTTCATTCGATAGTCCACAATTATTATCTCTTAACTTATCGCCAGCATAGTGTTGATTGCACATTTAGTTATCAATAATTTTGACCTTTTTAAGCGAATTTTATATTTCTATTTATATTAATAATCCTCATTAGTTTAAGTAATTCTTGTATTTTCTGGTTAATTTCTTTATGCTCTTCTGACCCAAATCTATTAATAAATTGTATCTGCTGGTATCTCTAAGTTTCATCACATTTTCAAGATTATGTGAGATAATATTGGTCTAATAAAGTTATTCTTTTTATTATATCTCCGTTTTTCCTTATTTTGTTAATCTTAACGAGTAGTATTGCTAATAGACTGAGACGGACTTGACTGGTCCTGAGAGGTGGCTACCCAGGACTTGTAGTGTAAGTGGTAGCAGGCGAGTTCGACTCCCCCAATCTCCTGGTCTTTATGCCAAAAACTTGAACTGCCACACTGTACTGTTCCGAGTCTCCATCATCCGATTGAGTAAGGGTAGAATTTATAGAGGACCAGCCAAGCCCGACTCAGTCAAGACCTACAGTACAGGAAGCACTATAAATAGCATGTAATAAAAACTTACCTTGTCTTGAATCTTAGCCTTGACATTTTTAATGGTGTCTGATGGCTCAAAAGGTGAATCTCCATTTCTAGCAATAATTAATTAAAGATAACAAGATAGATTAATTAATACATTACCTTATAGTTACTCTCTACACTCTAGTATTGCCAATAATGGGGATATAAAAATTAAAAATTAGCAAAAGTTGTTACTAAAGCAGTAATTATTAGATTAAAAACTACTGGACTGTTTAGCTTGTTAATCTGCAGTAATTCTATGTATTTATTACTTATCTTCACATTTTTTTTTACCAGAAATTTAGTATGTTACGAATGTTCAAGTCACATAGTATTTTAAATTCTCATCTCTTTATATCACTTCTTCTCCTAATTTTATTAAGCATTTTTTAAGAATACAAACTTTTTTATCGTTTAATTTCAAGTTTTATAAGCTTTCTATTTTTCTTGAAGCAATCTAATGCTCTGTTAAATTATCAATGATTTTTAATGTTTATTAGAAATCAATTACAAAAGTAATAAATATCTCTAGTCTTATTATAATAGTAGTTTATATTAGAAGAATAGGTAGTCTTACAAATAAATATAGAACAGTATTAGCGATAGTCTGCTTCCTTATGCAGTTCCCTTTTTGGCTTCGATTCCAACCTCCTCCAAATTATAATTTGTCATTAATGTCTAGAAGTTCCTAACAATTTAATCTGTTTAATTTTGAAGATTTCCCTTATATTGTATTTCCAGACTGTATTATACACTTTTTAAAAGCTTACTCGGAAGTACTTATTATATGATTATCTTATGCATTACTTGATTTGTTCCAGTAGTATAATTAGGCAAATATGGTTATTTTTACTTCTTAAACCCATTTAAGTAATTGTTTTTCAGCAGTATTTCACTTTTCTCTCTTAAATCCTGTTAATGATGACTTTTTCAATTATATAAACTAAATTTTTGCTGGCAATAGTCTGATATTGCTGATCTCTAGGCATAGGTTAACTAAGCTCTTCCTTAGCAGGAAGCATCTCACTTCTTTGATTTATTCGTTTATTTCATTCACATTCAACCACTGAGTTATCTCTTTGAAAACCGTTTCTTTATTGTTTAGATTTAGCTAAATTTTTTCTCTCAAACTAATCTTGACAATAATATATTGAAATTACATTATTCATTACTCTTTTCTACATCTTATTATTAAAAATATGTTCTAGTGAAAGATTAGTAAATTAAAATATATAATAAAAATTATAACAATTAAAAATATAAAAATGAAGTTAATCCATAAGACCACTATTATGGTAAAACTAAGAGACATTTAAAATATTAAGCGAGTATAATTAAAATGGGGAGACAGTTAAAATTAAATCAAAAAAGAGATTAAATAAAATTATGATCATCTCAATATAGATGAGTTAAGATGCAACAGTCACTAGTTTGAATTATATTTGAGTAGATCCTTATTTAAATTTAATTAACTAATCAACTAACTAAAAATGGAATTTTAGCTTTTTTATCATCTTTTCTGATTTTTTTTATTTTTGTTCATCGATCAAGTAGATGCTGTAGCTGATCTTCAAGTTTTTTCATAATTTTCATAGATATCTTCAGGATATCTTCCTTAAAAAATTTAAAGTGTGGAGAGTGTGGAGACCAATATTGACAATAATAGTAGTAATAGCACTAATATTCTCAAAATCAAGCATTATTATGAGTCTGGTTGAAATTCTATAGAATTTCAAAATTTTAGATCTCTGATTTTTTCTTTGTTTTCATCAACATCTTATTCAACATTAGGCATCACATCTATGAATTTTAGAAAAACAAGAGGTTTTTGAAAAAAATCCCAGACTCATAATAATGCTTGATTTTGAGAATATTAGTGCTATTACTACTATTATTGTCAATATTGGGCTCCACACTCTCCACACTTTAAATTTTTTAAGGAAGATATACCCTGAAGATATCTATGAAAATTATGAAAAAACTTGAAGATCAGCTACAGCATCTACTTGATCGATGAACAAAAATAAAAAAAATCAGAAAAGATGATAAAAAAGCTAAAATTCCATTTTTAGTTAGTTGATTAGTTAATTAAATTTAAATAAGGATCTACTCAAATATTATTCAAACTAGTGACTGTTGCATCTTAACTCATCTATATTGAGATGATCATAATTTTATTTAATCTCTTTTTTGATTTAATTTTAACTGTCTCCCCATTTTAATTATACTCGCTTAATAATACTATTATTTACTTTATTAAAAGAGCTTATAAATTTTATGATTTATATTATATTGTAAATAATAAACTATCTTAATTATTTTTTATCTGAGTTTACTTTCACTATTTTTTTGAGATTTTTATTTTAATGTTCTTAAAATAATCAAGATTCTTAATGGCAATAAATAAAAAAGTTTGGTTAATATTAAATAACTATATTATAATAATAAGGGTACTTTATTATCTTAATAAATACAGCTACTACTCTTTGAAAGTTTAATTAAAATTTAATTTGAAATCTAAACAATTCCTAAATTTACTATATAATAGAGACTTTGATATATTAACAGGGAATAAAATAAATAAATTAATGCTTGTTTTATATTTAGAATGTTAAACAATCTAATAATTGGTTGATTATGAACAATAAATCTATCAATTTAACTAAATATAATCAACTAAATTTGCATGGAAATTTGCCCTTTACAAAGGATTATTAATGAAGTTTGTTTAATTACATTAAATTCAGGAACCTACTTAAAATCCTAACTATTTCTAATAATTTAAAAAATTTTAAATCAATAGTTCCCACAAATTTACATTTAACTTGTTGATTATTATTGTGACAATTTCATATTTAGCTTCTACTAATTTTCTGTAGATTTTAATAATGCGTTTAAAAACTTAAGAATTATACTATGTGTTTTTTCTCCCAATTTAATTTTCTTGTTATTGTAACTCTTTTGGTGGATTAGATTGTTTTATTTAAATGAACACTTTGGAAGATAAAAAATATTTTTAGATTAAATGATGGTCCTGTTACATTGTTTTAATTTAGTCTTTCCTTTAAACTTAAACTCTTAAAATTTGTTGGCTAAGCTTATTACAAATTTATAAATGGCTTTCTCCGAGGTATTCTGGTATAAATTCCTTTCTTCGTGCATTTTTTCTTTATAAAACAAAATTAGATATATTACATTGATCAGATAGTTTCATTTCTCAATTATATTCTACTAAAATTTCCCAGGTTTTTTTAAAAACAATTATTATAATGGTCCTTCTTTATCAGACATTGAAAATTGACTTCGTAATATTTTATTATAAAAATTTCTGTTGTAATTTATGGAAGATTGTTTTTATTTAGTTTGTTTCCAGGTTAAAGTTATATACAAAAAATCTCAATCATAAATTTCAGAAAAAAGTTTCTTCTTTGATGTCCTTTTTGTACTATAATGAATTTTACGTAGGAAATATACTAGAATAAGCTCACAAAAAATATTATTCTATTTCTTTAGAAGTTTGAAAGAAACAAGGCATATAAATAAGCAAGATTTGGCTAACAGAACTAAAGTTATATCACCTCTCTTGTAATCTATAATTCATAGCTTTGGATGAAAAATTCGAACTAATTTATTCCTAATGAAATAGCATGCAAAAGTATACAAAGAGAAATACACAGACTATTCATGAAATAAGCAAGAACCTTTAATAGAATGTCTAAAAGACAGAAAGAAAGAATTCATATTATTGTTATGCCTAAAAGTGTGTAACCACGTGTCTTAGCCAAGCAAAAGAAGATGAAAAGATAAATTAACCAAATTCATTTAAGAGTTCGTTTAATGTGTTATATCATTCATTTAATTATATATAATATTGATTAATTAACATTCATTCTTCCTTTCTTCTCTTTCAAAAACTGTTGTCGTATCTATGATCACTCTCTTTCACCTACTCTAAATAAAATCTACTTTATTATCTATAGTCAAGTTATGCAAAAGTGACATAGAAGAAATTTCTTGGAGTGAGTCTAGAATTTACTGAATTAGAATTAATTTCATTAATTTGTGGGCTATAATGAACGGTATAAGTAAGTTTGATTTAAATTTTCATAAACTTCAGACTCCTTTGGCTTATAAATAGAAAGGTTATCAACAAATTGTATGATTTCTTACTCGCTTTATGTCCATTTGCTTGTGTAAGAATCCTATGAACTAGTTTCGTTAAAAAGAACGAAGTGAAATACATAACTCTCTAACGAAATACTCACAAATGCCAGTTAAAATTGCATTTATTTATTTTTTAAGGCGTAGACTTCTATTGAATCCAAGTTTTTGTACCATAACTTGATTTTACATATTTTGAATATGAACACCTACTTCTTCTGGGTATATCTTGATTTATCATCAATAAAACTTTGAATATAAAATAAATTTAATTTTAAATATTAATAAAAGTAACATAGTAAAATCGAAAACTCTCATCAGTTTGTTGAAAGTCTTGAATGTAATACAATTTCTTCAAAAACAATATGCAATATCATAAGAAAGTAGATATCTGTTTATCATTAAACCTATAATGAAGCATTACAACTTGCAAGTTTAATTGAAATTGTACCCAGTTCTTAAAAATCTAAAAGTAGTTAAGGTAATTATAATGAATCAGAGTGAACTTTTATTTTCTTGTTTTATGTTATAAAGTAAAAAACAAAAGTGCTAAAATTTCAACAAGAAATGATGCCTAACAGCTGAAAAAACCTCTTATAAGAACCTCAGATATGACTAAATCTGTATTTAATAACTATTTCACAACTCAAACTTAAGTAGCAAATTAATATAAGTTGTAAAAAAATAATCTGAAATTTAGTTTAATTCAATATCTCATGTAGTAATATGGAATAATTGATCTACAAATCCTAATAAATACAAAACAATAGCATACAAATAAAATAATTAAAACATCTAATTAAAAGTTATAGAATTATTAAATTCGAATCTTTATTGAAGATATTGATTGGAATCGAATAGTGGGATACAAAGTTGTCTACTTATGTCATCAAATTTCCATGTTATGAGAAAAATTTATGGTTGTTTTAGGCAAATGGGAAGCAGCCAATATCAGTGGGAAGTGGCCTACCGTCATTTTCATGTCTTAGAAAAGCTTTTTTTAATCTTTTATCAACATTTCTAAAGGCTGCTGTAGATTAAACCCCAAAGCTAAAGAGTTTATGATTAAGTTTATAAGATACTTTCTGACTACTTTTCTGCATTTGAGGTCAAATTTAGGATTTGCCTAGAAAAAATATTTTTTCCCCTTAAAATGTTTTATTCCTTATTTCTATGTTTTTATAGAATTATTTCAATAAAAACTATGACGTTATCTATTCCAACGTTTTAACTTATAATATTGATTATTTTTAAATATTTAAGTGCATTTGTTATGGGTATAGTTTATGTATTATTGTGTTTTAGAAGAAAAAAGAGTAACTTCTGGTTTTATTTTAATTCGATATGTATTAATTTAAATAAAACAAATTTTACATATTTTTCTATTTTTTTTACCTCAACCCCGACGATTTCAATCTCTAGTTTGACAAGCATAACATATAATGCTTACCTAGGATAGTGCTCAACTCTACCGATTATTATATTTATTTTGCTTTTAATTTCCTTTTAGACATCTTCTTATTATTTTGTGGTTGTAAGATAATCATATTAATTGTATTAGTTTTTGCCAAGTGTTAATTTAAAGAACTTTCAATATAGCTTTCTAAATTATTGAATCATCGAACAATATATTATACCATTAAATACGATCCTTTATCCACTTATCAATATTGGAAAGTAACCAGAAGTATCAAATACCTATGCTAAAGTAACAATCTCCAATTATAAATCTCTATTTAGATCGAATGCTAATTTTCTTAAGGGTAGAAATTTAGCATAATGTTATTATAGCCTAAAATTCTTTATGAATATATTGAAATCCATGCTATTCCTGAATATCCTTTATAATATATGATAGAAAATCTTTTAAATCATCAGGGTAACTGTTAATAAATAGAGAGTTCCTCATAGTATATTAAAATCTCTTTAGTTTAAGTGAGATGAAACCATAGCTTAAAAATAATACCATCGGGTGTATGCAAATTTTTGCAATCTTTTCTAAAGGTCCTTCTAATAACCATTTATTTAATAAAAATTCTTTATGAAAATTTTAGTTCTTGAGTAGTGCTGAAGGATGCAGCTTGTATGTATACTCATCAATTGCGAGGTGATTTGCTTTTACAGGCATGTCTACAATTAATGTGTTTTTCTTTACAACTGTTGATATCAATTCCGTTTAATGAAGGTTTCTTCATAGCTTATGCTTAAATATATACTTAAATTATATTAAATGCAAGTTGATTCATCGATTTATATCGCTTCAATCTCTTAAGAATCTTCAATATTGCTCTATTTGTTTAGATAAAATTACCGCAACTTGCTTCTTGTTCTTTACTTAATACCTCTGATTAAACTTTAGAGCTCTTAGCTCTGATTGCCTTCAATGTAGATTGCTCTGGTTATTTAGTATAGGAAAAGTTTAGCAATAAATAATCCAGATGAATGAGAATTGCTTTGAAGTTTTAGTTGGCTTCTATGTCAAAATTCAAATTTAAGTTTTTTATTATTAATCTATTTTTATTTTTCTAGTCCTGGTAACTCTGTATAAGACTTAATAATTACCACAATATAAATTTATTCCAATGTGCTAAAAATAACATTTAAAGGAAGTTTATAGCTATAACTTTTCTAGTTTTATATCATTAAATTTTGAATAGAGTACTTATAAATATCTAACCATCTAGAGATTCCGTCTAATGTCTACGAGCCTAGTATTTATGGAAAATATTGGTAGCTTAACCTCTTCAAAATTTAAAGTATTTGATTTAGCTGGTTTCATTTTTGTATAAATTTTTCTCCTACTGAATTGAATTATCTAATTCCTTCTAAAATAAGCTTTTTTTATTTCAACTTTTTGATACGTAAATTAAATAACCCATCACTATTATTTTCTATTTTTTACATTTTTTTTAGGAATCTACTCATAAATACTTGTTATTTATAGTTTTTTCTTCATCATTCCTATAGGAAAGTATGGACTTATTTATTATATACATTGGGAATCTCCCCTAGATTTAGTTTACTGTTCATGCTATAAATAAAATTATGTTTTGTTGTCTTCTTATAAATTATTCCACTATTGAACACAATAACACAATGGTCTCTCATAAAACTAAGTTTACTCTTTTTTTTATGTTGTAAAATTCAGTTATTCCCTGTAATTTAGTTTGTACAAAGGCCACTAAAAACTCAAGTTTAATCTCATCTCAATATCTTTTAATTACAGTAACTTGATTTCAGTTCTTGGCTCTATTATTTAAAAAAAAGGATTACCTAACAAATTCACATTGAATGTTACTTTTTTTGAAACAAATAGTATCCCTTCTTTTGCTCCTATTATTACCTGGAAATATCTTATTTTGTCTTACCTATCCTTCTGCTTCTATTATTTATTAGTAGAAGGCAATTTATTCTGCTGTAATCGAGAATTTTTTCTTAGTTTGTTAATTTTAAGTGCACTCGCAGTCTACTTTTCTCATTTCTCACTGTTCTTTAATTCCATCTAGTCCATTCAATTAAAATTATCATTTTAATTTATGAAGCATATTACAATTTATTTAAAGTCATTTTTTTCCCGATTAACTTTATGAAAAATATTTATCATCCATATATAGAGATTGAGTTGGAAGCATCAAAGATCAAAGGTAAGAAACCATTTAATTATATCTATCTACCAAGCTTAATGTCACTATATTAATTTCCGTGCACTATCAATAATAATACTAAAATGTGCCCCTTAATATAAACCATTAAATAAAGTCCTCTTTTTATTGCTAAACATTTATCATCATATTATAGCCTGTTACTTCTTACAACATCATCATTTTATGTTTTTAATTCTTCAGTTTAATCACCACTTCATTGGCCAGGTGTTATCCATATTACCATAATATTCTAGAATTAAATACTTTATTATGTTAGTGTTTATAGCTCTTTTCCTTTCTGATATGGCTGATGTTGCATTAGTATAATTTTCAACAGCTTAAACTTTTTTACATTGATTATCTTCTTTTTTTTGGAAATAATAATTAATATCTATGTAAATTCTTTGAGTAAGGCCATACTGTTCATTTTAATATTTATTTGTTAGGTCCCTTGATATCTTGGATCATTTCAAGGTATAATTTCGTTCTCTCTAATACTTAAATTTAACTAATTGTTGTGGTATTGATTCGTAAATAGTCAAAGATTTTATCCATAAATATTGTCTCACAAATGATCATATTATTGGAGCCTTGTTTATCTTTGTTAATAATCTATAAATATTGCTATAACTTTATTCAAATTATTTTAAATTAAATTTTTTGAATTAAAGCAAAGTAAATATATTATTCTGTTTTTATGATATATAGTAATAAAACATTTGGGTGTTGACGTCCGTGCCTCCCAGCACCGTCAGGGCCTCCCACCAACGTCAGGGCCTCCCACATTTTCTTATCAATAACACAATGATAATTTTATAGAAATTTTAGAATTAAAAATTTTTTTTTTCATTAGTTTTACAGTTCATAAAAAAAGAAAAACTTTATTTTCCCTAAAATTTGGGTGAGTGCCCAAATACCAAACAAATAATAGAGAAAAATAAAATTGGTGTATTGTTAGTAATTTTTCACTTTTTACGAATGTATTAATTGAGGTTTAAATTATTTCAGAATCTTCCCCTTAGCAATTTGGTTAACATGCAGGTGTGTTACAAAGGAGTTTAAATTAACTTTTCTACATATTTAAGAAAACAATGTCGCGTTAAATTAATCTTCTAAACAATATAAATGCATATTTTTATAATTAATAACCTAGGATATTGATTAATGTATTGTATACAAAAAGTATATTGCTAAATAAAATATTTATCTAATTAAATTATAATTTAACATTTTAACTAATAGCTTATATCAAATTATTGAAGAATTAAGTAAAAAAAAATATATATGGATATATGAATTTAAACTTAATTAAATGGTAATATTGAGGACAACTTACTAAACTTTTTTCATTATTTTAAGAACTAGTATTATGAATTTTTTATTTTCAATAATTTAAAGTATAATATAAGTTACTTTTTAAACTGTAAACTATCTGTTTCACTTGAAACCTTAACTGCAATAAACTTTCAATTATTTAACATATATCTTTATTTACTATGATATTTTGTCGCTAATGTCAGTTATCTATTCTTTAATAATCATCATTAAAATTGTACAAACTAAAAACCTATATTTCAACTACCTGAAAAAATACGCATATATTAATATATGTACCATAAATTTATAAAATTCGGATGTTAATTAATGATAAATATTATTAATGTTTAAGAGATCAAAAATAATAAAAAATATTCATTAAAAATCGTTAATATAGAAGTTTTTGAGAGATTAACGCTAATTATTTTAGTAATTAGTTAAGTATTTAGATTATTGTTAGTTTTAAAACAAATAATAAATGAATATAAACTTAAAATTAATGTATAACAATATAATGTTTAAAATTATAATTACTAGTTTCAGGAAAATATCAAAATTTCCTAAGTTAAATTTTTATTAAAATTGAATATACTAACAATTAAATTTTTAAGTGTAATGTGTAAATGTAAGCAAATAAATGAAAAGGTTTAAAGTATAGATATTGTAAAATACATTATTTTTCAAAGGATAAACCTGTGTAAAAATTAACATTATCTATAAGGTTCTAGATTAGAAAACAATTTTAGAATCTAACTAATTTTTGAAATAATGTTTTAATTAAAATTTATAAATAATGATATCACTGTTCTAAATATTGATTATACTTGCGATATGATTTTAAGTTTTTAAAAAAAAATTTAATAGAATATTAATTAAATTTGGATCATTCTAGAAAATGGGAATAATTTATTAATAAAATAGATTTTTGAAATGTTAACTTTTGAAAAATTATACTAAAATTATATTAGTTGTCTTTTTAAGTTTGTATTAATAAAGAAATTTTTATTTAAAAATTAGTATAATTTGAACAAAACAAAAGTTTAATTGAGTTATATAAAAAGATTTTATTATCTTTATTATATTAACTTTTGGGAGGCCATGATGCTTCTGGGAGGCTCTGACGTTGCTGGGAGGCCCTGAGGGTGCTGGGAGGCACGGACGTCAACACCCAAACATTTATTCATCTATGTTCATTAACGGCATTTGTTAATTCTAACAATTTATCTTTTTTATTAAACTAATTACATTAGTTTATGATTTGAGTTTTAAACTTTTTGAATATATAATCAAACATTTTGATTGGCAACCTACAAACTATACTTTTAAGAGATATTAATTCTTATCCTAGTAAATAATAATTTATTTACTATTTTAATATTTAGCTGTCACATGCAATTAAACCAAGAAAATATACTACCATTATTTCCTGCTATTCTTTCTTGTGTTTATTATATGTTCTTTTAGACATATTTAACACATGAATTCTACTTAAATTGGTTTAAGTAGTTACCAGTAAAAAATATTCTTATTAAATTCCATTATTTTTCCAATAATTTTTTTATGTTAACTATACATCCATTTTACCCATATGTAAAATGATGTTTAATGCCTATGTGTTTTTACTCAAATAAAGACTCCCTAATGTTTTTACATAATAAGGTAGTCTTCCAAATAAATATACATTTAAAAACTATTCAATTATTATTAATTTACATTAATGAGTAATATTATCAAATTCAGTATTCTATGATGATGATGATTAATGATTGAAATCAAATAAATTTAACATATCACTGTTTAATACTAAAATCTAACCATCAATGTTAGTCGTGACGTAGACGTATCTGAGTGAGTTGACGTGGCAATTCCGTGACATGGCAATGGCAGTCATAAAGTAGTAAACTCCGAAAAAACCTTTCTCGCTATCACCTAGTCTCCTCCCAAATCAAGATGTCAACCAGTTATAACCCGGGGACAGAGCTCGTAGAATTCAACTAGATGACAGGGAGTGGAGAAAAACGCTTACCGGCCCCACCGCTGCTGGGAAACATAATCCCTATCCTTTCGCTGTGGTAGCTTCAGCACCCTCACCTGGTGTGGGAGAAAAATCTTTATCGTTGGCTTCATTGATTTTTGTCTTCTCACTTTTGAAGGCAGAGTGTACCTTCATCCTGCTCCCTATTACCTAGGAAGCTAAACTCAAGCCAGGCAAACTCATCTAATGTTGAGAAATCCTTGTATCCAGCCCACTCGAGGAGTGTAGCTGACAGATTGAACCCCGCCGACTGGTCCCTAATGCGTTGCGCCCAGCAACCCCCTACCTGCCCTCGGTAGGCCTTAGTATAATAGAAAGCTCTATTAGAAAGTCCTAAGTGAGATTGGTACCTCACCTAGCAATTAACTTTCTAATTTAATATTATTCAGTACTCTATGATTTTTAAACTAACCAAATTTCTCCTTAATATTCCATTAAGAATATCTTCATTTAAGTATGGCTATTTAATATCGTATTCTCAGCAAAAATTTCAAATCTTAAATTATTTGTTATTATTAAGCTTCTTTTGGCCTCTCTTTAACCAATATATGATCCAAAATATATGAATAATTTTTCTATAAAATTCTATCTTTGTTAAAATATTTCCTAAATCCTTTACGATAAATGCATTTTCTACCAAACTTTAACTTCTTCATTTAAAAAAAAATTATGATATTTATATATTGTTTCTTTTTTCTAAGAATCGTTTGTTTTGAATAATTATTCATTTATATGCGATGCTAGTTAACTTAATTTGTTTCTAACTGATTACACTAATGCAATTAGTATAATTTAAATTTATCGTTTATAAATAGTTCATAAGAAAATACAATATTCACTCTTTATAGGAATATTAATATGTATCCTCCATGTTAATGTTATTCTCATTTATTTAAAAAGATTTCAATAATACTAAATTAATATTGTAAAGTTTTAAAGTAAATTAGACTAATTCTTACGATTCTGGGAAATTTAAAAATTGTCAATTTGGAATTAGAATGAATTTTCGTAATAATGGTATATAATTTAGTATTTAACAAATTTATATGATTGAGGCAAAATTAAAAGTAATAGTAACATATAAATTTAAAGATTGTTATTTAGATTGAAATTAAAAGGCTTATAGATATGGTAAGTGATGAACTAAAGTATTTTTAATATTTTCCATTAAATATATTGCTATAATAATAAACGTCCTAAATAGCCTATTTTATATTTAACTATCAATATAATTTCAAAATTTATATTTTGACTGAGTTCTATTAACATCAGCATTGAATTAAAATTTAATCGAAAAGGAAACCTCATCTAGCATTGGAAGAATTAGTATTTCTTGAACTTGTCACCGTTTGAGGGTCTCTTGATATCAGTCAAAACCCCAAAACCCTTTAATGAGTTTTATATGCTTTTGACTGATAAGGGTAATGTTAGGAATTAGGGTTATCCAGAATATTGGTACATCATTATTGTGCTTGTTAAGAATATTATAAATATTTATACATTAAATTTTTTATTCACAGCTTTTGAGTTAATATGTTTAGTCATATCTTTGATAGTCTTAGTAATGAAAGTTAAATTTTTAAATATTGTTTTTTTTTAATCGTTTTTCATTTTTTATAAACTATCAATATGACCATTCGACTTATTTGTATTTCTTGACTATTTTTTCAAAATAACTTTCCAAAAAATTAATACCTAATTACATTTTACAATATTTTATCAATTGAAACAAATTTTTATATAACATATATGTAAAAAATGGTAATTACACAAAGTGTGGTTCAATCAGATGAGGTATATCTACATTTGTAACTTGCATCACGTTAGAAACTTATTAATCAGCGATACTTTTATGTGTTCGCAGTCCTGGTCTTTAATACACTCTAATTCAATATGCTCCTCAATTCAAGAAGGAATCGCTCATTCAAATATCGTATCATAAGGAAATTGTCTTGCGATAGTCTTAATAAGCAAAGTTAGTAGCAAATTATAGTTACTTGAGATACCGAGGTGTCGTAAAGGGAGTAAATTTTGTACAAAAGAATTTAGCCTAGATTCTTATGGATGCTGAAGATCCAATTACTAATAATAATACACGTTTCCCAAATAAGTATCAATGGTCACGAAATACTGATACTCCCATAAATAACTAGCACAGTAGAGACTTAATGGCCCTGGCAAGAGACATTCCTGCGATTCTTCTTGTTGAGCACAGTTGCATCCTAATGTATCTAGACATTTTTGCCGGTATAAATAGATATATCCTTTAGTGTGACTAGTTACAAAGTTTGTGTAACTAGTTACAGCCCCTAAGAAAATTTTCGAGCCTGAGAATCTAATTGCAATACCTAGTGTGACTTCTTATACCATCAATAGTAAAATGACGCTGTCTATAGAGTCTTGTATCAGTAGATGTCAAATTATATCTACGTAAGAATATTGTGAATATCCGAGTCCTGGCTACTTAGTTACTCCCGCAGAAGTTCTCACGGGGATTTTAATGCATTGTGTCTTATGTTACTATTTTGTGAAATGAGCATTTTTAGTAAACTGGCACACATTCAAAAGAATTTTGACTGAATACTTTTGGGCAGAATTTACTCCCCGTAATGCTACTTGTTGGCTCGATTAACCTTGGACAAATTGTATCTCGTCTGTCGCCATCCATCATAGGCAATATCTCAACAGTCCAATAGAGTAATGTGCAAATATTCCCAGAATTTAACCATCTATACCCTCTGAACTCCATCTTGCACGGTATTTCTGAAGTCAATAACTCTGTATGTGATGAATCAAAATGTTTCTTTGCTCGATTTATTCTTATAATGAAGCTCCTCTCAGTTTCATGGCATTCATTATGTCATTAATTATAAATAGAGCTTAATTCCCATTTTTATAATATTTATTATATAAAATTTGTTTCAATTAAAAAGGTATTATATTTTTGCATTATTCTATCATATAAAATGCTAATTTTATTAAAAAAATTTATATTTAAGACAACTTGGAGGAAGTATAAGGTTTTTCTAAGATCTAAGGCAAATATACTAGAGAAATGAGTGATATTTTAGAAATATTAAACTCTATTCTACCCATTTTTGGAAGCATGAACAAAATTGTATTTCAACCTTAAAATAATGCATTCATCGATATTTTAATCGAAAGCTTAATTTCTACATTTTTATTGTTAGTGAACCTTTATGCTATTCTTTTAAAGACCCAATTATTTTTTAAGATGTGTTGAAAAGGATAAAAATATACTTATTTTAGCTGTAAACCTCATATTTCTGGCCTGTTTTTATGATAATAACATGCATAAATTAATTATGCTTATAAGTTGTATATATTAATGAAATTTAAAGTATAATAGTTAATTTAAAATTCAATGATATAAAATGTTAATTATAAATAACTACTTTTATATTCATTAATTAAAGAATCTAAAAATTCTATATAGAAATATTAAAAAGTCCTTTTAGAATTATGATTAAATACAAATAGACTTTATAGATTCCTTTTTTTATCAAATATTATAAGTTTTTATCAGCACATTACTATTATTTTAAGGATTTAAGAATCCTTAAAATTTATAGAAGATGTTAGAAAAATCTATAAAGAACTAAGATAAGTGATAAGTCTTTATGAACTATTATCAATTATTATAAATTAACTTTAGTTACTATTAAAAGAATTAAAATCTTAAAATTTATAATTTGAATAATTAAATTTGTCCAATTAATAAACATTAAGTATAAAAATATATGTTATTATAGCTACAAATATCATTGAAACATATTAAATAAAATAAATTTTAATTATATATGAATTACACTAATTTAACTTTAGTGAAAATTCATCAAAAATAAAAATTTGAATTACATTAAATATAAGAATCATTATCAATTGGTTTAATATTAATGATTTCTAAGATTATTATTATATTAAGCGCCTATTAAATATTTGTATCCTAAAGGAAGTCAACTTAATTAACAATATGGAGAAAGATGTTGGAGTATTCACGAAGTTCATGAGAATTGATTTACATTTTTCCCATTAATATTTATTAAAAGATCACCTAATTAATTATCAATTTAATTAGGATTACCTCCTAATTATGTTCTAGTTAAATTAGGAAGTAATAACTAAGTTTAAAAATTCAATTAGTTAACCTAACCTAATAAATTAAATTGTTTTAAGCTCCTAATAAAATTTGAACCTAATTATAAGGACCTCCTAAAGTATCAAAACTATAATAGCAGTTTAAATATTATGAAAATGGAGACTATAAATATGGAAAGTAGAATTCTTCAAAAAGCTATGCAATTTTAGTAATATTAATAAAACAAACGAGCATTTTAATATCATTAAGATTTTTATATTGGAATAATTTGAACGTAACATTTAAAAGAATGTGTATAGTAAAATACAAGCAACATAAACTGTAAATACTAAATGAAAAAAGAAGAAAAAAGATAGAATATGAAATTAATAAAGCATAAATCCTAATCCCTAGCATTACCTCAGAATTCATATAAAATTCATTAGGGGGTTTTGAGGTTTTGATACCTATCAAGCCACAGAGTATGAGAAGATCAGAGTTGGAGCTTTAACATGTTTATTAATTACTGTAATACCATTTCATATGTCAACTTCTACATGGCTCCAGTGATTATTAACGAGATTCTATTTTTAAAAAAATTTAAATTTGCTCCATAATACAATTATATTTTGTAAAAACTCTCAAATATATTTATTTATTTATTTCAGAACACCTTATTAATTTCATTGACCCCCTCTCACGCTTCCTTGAAAATCATTAAATTCAATGTCACTTATATACATTCAATAAATTATTTTTAACTTATTTTGCTTCTATCTTTCCGCATTTGAAGATCAATAATTTCTGATACAAGATTCGTGTTCAGCGAGGTCTAAATATCTAGAATCGTAATTTCCCGTTGTTTTAAAAATATAAATTTAAACCTGCATGCTGCCTAGGAAGAGTTCAGCCCTGTACAATTTTTTGAACAATTAAAGAAATTGACAAAATGACCTCCATATAACTTTTAAAATGAATATATATCTGGTTTTTCGTTGTCACACTATTGTTCAGGAGCCCAAATATAGTTGATTTCTTTAATTCCAGGTCACCTCATAATTTTCAGTGATCCTCTTTCCCTTATAGAGTACCATTGTCTTTAGATGAATAAGTATTTATGTGGATATCACTTGCATAACCGAAAATACTTGTGATTGTTTAGCAGTTGAGAGGCAAGTATTTTGTTATTTAAAGCATTATGAGTAATAAAAATAACTTGGGGATTAAAAAACCAGATATCTTGAATCTACTTAGCATTTATCAACATAGACTCTTTTGGTATTTGATCCTTTTTCCTTTGTTGTGATCAAATAAAATCGAAGATCTGAATTACGGGATATAGAAGTACCAATGTTTAAATAGTCAATATGAAACAAAATGATTTTCCAGATTAGATCAGAGATAAGTGAATCTATAATAATAATAAGTCTTTGAAACTTACTTAATATTTTGTAGATCAAAAGAGATTCCTCACTGACTCTTTGCACTATGGCAAATAGCAAATCGTATTAGTCTTCACAGGAATGTAACACTGACTCAAAGAGTAAAATATCTGGTAAAAAGTAATGCTTCAAATATAATGCATCGCAAGAAATGGAATACTAAATGGCATCCTAGAAATGCTATGGAGTCTTTTGGAAAATCTAAATGTTCGATTATCTGGGTTGATATGTCCCTAATTTCGATTGCAATACTAAAATTCAAAATGTGTCGAATGGCTAATGCTGAGACAATTTTCCATAAAAGACAATGTGATAGAATTAACTAAATCAAGAGATATTTAAAGAGCAGAAAATTAAACTCGATAATAAATATTAAGCCCATCAAGTGGAATGATTTAAGAATTGTTCAAGATTTTTACTCTAGGAGACATTTAACTTGAAATCATTAGTCATACTACTATGATTTCTATAAGTAAAGGCCTGACTCCAATCAACATTTAAGGTTCCTTATCTGTAATTTATAATATATTTAGCAATCTTCTTAGATGGATTTCCTTATCTAACAATTCAGTGCAAAAATTGACAGATACTTCATTTTCAATCTCTTTTCAACTGCTTCATCAAATTTTAATATGATATTTTTATTTAAAATGATAATTTATGAGCAATCTAAAGAAATATTGTATGATAGTAAAATTTATCATGATGATTTTTTATCTAATTAATTTTAAATCTGCGTAATTTCACAAATAGTTTAAACTAAAACTCTTTGAGGTATGGTTTTATGTAGCAATTAGTTTAATTAATTATTATATTAAAAATAAAAAAAATTTGGCAAAAATTTTTAAATAAAAGATATTCTTAAATGGCCTATTAACTAGAGTGATTTGTTGTAGACATAATATAATAAGATTAAAATTCAATAATATTAGCATTTATTATTTTAATATTTAAAATAATCCACTAAAACTAGAAATCGCCTATGTTGAATATTCAATAATTTGTGTTGTTTAATTTAATATAAACACTTTTTTTTACTAACAATCCTTTTATCTTATCTCTCAGTTTTGCCATTTTTCTTTTTATTTGCTTTGCTCATCATTCTATTTATTTTATTAACATTTATTGGTTAACTTTAAGTTCAACCACTCCAAAGCTCAATACACAAATATATAATCAATAGATTTTTGTTAAATCATTAATTTTACTGTTAATAGTTAACAGCCTACTTTATAATTATTATTTCTATGTGTGACTATCATTTCTTCTATAATGTTATGTATTCATTAATAAAATGCTTTAAATTGTCAGCTATTGTCTTTCTTATCCACAAATTTACCAATTATTTTGTCATATTTTCAACTAACCAAATACACATTCTGATTTAAAAAATTTAAATCTCTTGAGATATATAAACATAGTTTTTAAATAGTATAGAGTTCATATATTTTTAATCTTTTCTTCATCTCTTTCAATTAAATTAGTAGCTTCCTTCTCATTGTGGTTTAGTTAATTAGATTTTAATTAATCATAAATTTTATTTTTAATTTAGGAAAAATATATATTATATTTTGATTATATAACTATAAGGACAATAATTTATACACTCAGGGGGATGTTTGAGTTTTCGAGTATATAATCGATCATAATATTTTTAAATAATAATATATATATAAATAAATTCAACAGTTTAAAATAATAAGGAATGTAACAAAAAATATATTAAAATTAATTAAATATGAAATTAGTGTTGCATAGAAAATGCGTCGTGCATCACACCTATAACAATCTTGATTAAAAAACAATCAATAGTAAATATAAATAAGTTCTACTAGTCAATAAAAACTGATTTTGGCTTTGATATTTGGGATCTCGATGATCAAACATTGAACTTTACTTTGAGAAAATATACTGCTGAAGAAAAGGTAAATTAAGGATAAAACTCCTAAAAAAATAATCACTTAAATAGATATTACTAACAGATAAATAATTTGAGCAAAATAGTTTAATTTTCAAAAATAAACTTCCCATTAATGGGTAGATTATGGGGATAAATGCATATAACTACCACACATTTATTACACCTATTTAATCTAATGTGGGAAGGTTATTAAATACAATTAAGAAGAGTTTTACAATTTTTGGTCGTTAAAATCGCTATATTTTTTACTCATACTATGAAATAAAGCTACTAAAATGTTTAAATTTAAGTAAAACATAATTGTTCGAATAAAAACATTAATATATTTACAAATAATATAGTATTTGCAGTCGATAAAGACAATTTTCTAAGAGTAATGAAGTAGAGAACCCTTAAATTTATTTGTATTAATCATCAATTACGATTAATAAGTAAACTTTATTACTCAATGCTTTGATTTCAAAAATATTCATGAGTTCAAGGACAAATTAAGATGTTTTGCCCGAAATTTTCAGTTTACAAAAAATTAATTTTTGAAGTAGTCATGGGATGATTTTATTGAGAATGCCAAATTACATTCTAAGGAATATAGAAACGTAATGACTACTTATATCATAGAGCACACCAAATGATATGTGTTCTCTTTTGTTTATAATAGACTGAAATAATATTGGCCGATGCTAACGATAAATTCATAGAAGAAAAAAGTTATAATCTATCTCGCAACTAACTGTATTCATAGGAAATTAGTTTTTATTTCCTTTCCATACTAATAGACATAGATTTTATAATAACTCCCCATTCTTAAAAGATATAAACATTAAATCAAGAATACTCTTTTAAATATAAAGAAATTATATCCCATTTATTTTAAAATAAAATAAATTGGATTATTAAGTTTTCTATAATATGCTTTCAACATTTTATTTTTTCACGTCACTTCTCCGGTATCTAGAAAACTACAATAAATTTTATCACCATAGGTACAACATGTATTTGGTCAAGAAATGGTATGTTATCATATATGAATATAATGGGTAGATTGGGTTAAATTTCAAATTCACATTCTGGCATTTTCTTGAAAGACATATGAAATTAATTTAAATTTAATATGATTGAATATTTCTAAGTGGATTGAAAACAGATTAACTACAACATAGTTATCACAGAGACATTGTAAAATTGAATGATACTTGTCAGGATTTAACAAAAACACTTCCTCAGATAAGTAAGAAGAAACATTTTGGAGTTTTATGAAAGTGACTTAACTCCTAGAAATTTAGTAATATCAATATTAAAATGGCTCAATTTACATTTGAAGGTTCATAGAAAATTTTTCTTCAACTTGAATTAAAATAATTTAATTATACAAACATATTCGTAACTGTTAAGCAAATAAGTTTGCTTATTATTCTAAGTCAAATTCACATTATTATCTTGATATAAATTGTCCAGTTTTATATAGACGATTATTATTTTTCAAATAATAAAGATAATTAAATGATAATTTTGATTTGACCTAATGACTCTAAATTAATAAATTACCTATTTAGTAAATTAGTAATCCCTCATCAAAATCAAACAATTAATTCAAAAATGAATTATTATGTGCAATTTATTTTGCAATAATTCCAATTTAACATCTATCATTGATTTCTTTTATTTATTAAATTAATCTAAACTTATTTCATAATACATTATATAAGCCTTTATTATTTATCAATTCAGTGTTTAAATACATATAACAAGGGACATGACCATGAGCTATGAAATAAACGTTAAGCTATTATAAATTGAATCCTTCATTCTCTGCAAATTCAGTTGTTTTCTTTGATTTTCCTGTCTATTTTTTGTTTTTTTCTCAATAACTACATTCTTATGTTTCTTGCATGAGATCTAAACATTGTCTTAAATTTAGAACTTATATATAGAGATTAATGATATATGCTTTTAATTCTTTTGTAAAAATATCAATAATTGATTCTTGATAGAGCTTTTTAAACATGAAAAGCCACTGAAGAGAAGATTACGGGGAGTCAAGTCTTTGGTAGTAACAACCAGTTGCTTAAAGAAAACTCTCTATTCATGTGTGATGGTTTGTGCTTTCTCTGTGATTTATGAACCATTCAAGTGTTGCTTTTAAGTATTATGTAATGGTGAGTTAATGAAAGCGGTGCTATGCTATAAAATGTAAGAAAATGAAAACTTATTTAAATTTCTAAGAATAATATTTCTTTATCTCTCCATTATTTTAAAATGCCTTATACAGTAATTCCTATGAATAGACCAATAATTTACTTTTTATAGAATTAGTGGTGTCATTAAGTGTTTTTTGAAGTTTTCTTAACAAGTTTACCTAAAATTGTACTATGTGTACCCTAGATATTCTAAGGTCTTGGTGCACAGATAAGATGATGCTAAATTTTAATTTACTGATGTGTTAATCTTTAAAATCTTCAGATCATAGACAATACATCAACTACTCATTCTTAAACAATTGACAGTTATATTGTAATTTAATCTTGGATTAAATAGGAATAATAATAAAATATTAAATATTACTCTATACACAGAACTTATAACATAATTGTTGAACATATTTGTTGAACTTTAATGAACAATATATCGATACACAATTTAAATTTTAATTCAATTAAGTAACAAACTTTTGGTAGCTTGTTTTTGTTTAGTCATTCTAATGATGTTTTAATTACGTCATTATTAATATAAATCAAAGTAAATATTACTTTAAATTTGACATGTAATTATATATAAATCAAAACTAGGTTTATCAAAAATATTGGATCATTTAAATTATTTATCAAGCATAAGTTTGCTACGAAAATGACATATACAACATGAAAACAAATTAACATATCAGATAAAACAATTTGAATTAATTGAAATGATCTGAATAATAGAATATATAAATAAATAATTTAATAATTAAATTTACAAATAAGTGTTTAACCAACTAGAGCTAGCCAAAATAATCTAATAGGCGCCATTAATATTATATTTAAAGAATTTGAACCTCATTTCTTAGTAATATGAGCTCTTCGGATAATACATTATTTATTTGGAAAGTATTAATTTCTTGAATTAGCAAGGTTATTCACTATATACCTAATATCATTTTTCTGTTTTACTTTACTTCTCTACAATTTGAAAGTAATCATCAATTCATAAAAATCTACTTTTTAATTCTTGTAGAAATAAACTTGAATATATTGATGATTTATCGAGTAATAGAAAGCATTCTATTTTTCCAATGTTGTAGGTTATTAACAATATTCAAGTAGTGCTCACTTGTAAAATACTCAAAATATGATTATTATATATTTAATTTGTAAAATTAGAAGAATATTAATGAGAACGTGGAGGTTAAACCTGCCCTCTTTGCGAACTTCACAGCAAAGAAATTAAATTTGGAATAACTAAAAATGGAGATCTATATAAGTCTCACAAATATGCTGAAAATGGAAGCTGTATCAAATGATTTATAAATGGTTAATGCTTATCATTATCATAAAATAAATTCAAAATATTTGTAGAGGTAGAAGAATAAAAAAGTGAGAATAACCCAGAGAAATAATTGAATTTGTTAAGATTATGTAAGGGGGGGGCCTTTAAAAATAACGTTAATTACGTATAATAAAATAATGTTGGAATAATTAGGTCAATCTAATTCTTTCTAAAAGAAACCAAATGATGAATATTTATACATTTAATAAAAAACCTTCTTAATTTTCTGAGAAAAAAAAAACATCAATCGATCAATTAATCTACCAATCAAAGTATTGGGAGATCAAATTTCCAAATCTTTAAGTATCTCTTTTTTATAATTATTGCTAGTTAATAAAGAAAAATAGCTGTTAGAATAGGAGATTAATGAAATTAAAATTTATTTATTATTAATTCTCATAATTATTATAATTCTTAGTAGGTTGCTTTTTAATAGATTACTTTACTACTACTAAAAATCAAAAAGCAACTTGATTAATTTATTAGAAATTTTTAGTATTAAATATATTTAACTTAAAATTAATTTTATTTCTCCTTCCATTCCCATTAAAGATGCTGCTTGAAGACCACAGGATGTCATCCTTGAAAAAGAGCCGGTCCTCCTCTAGGGTTAAGTTGTCACCATCGATCCTGCTCCCGCTACTGTTCTCATAGTCGCATGCCATTTTACCACTGCCAGCCCCCTCTTTCCATAAACGCTTAAAGAGTATTCTCGAAATCTTATTCAGCTTTTGCATGTTACCAGAAGAGATCTACGAATCAGTTGAAGCCATTCTTGGGTCAGAAAACACTAAGAAACATGCAAGTTATCAGCTAAAGCATAGAGAAATTAAACCAATGGTGAGGGAGTTATTCCCATGAATGAGCAGCAAGAAGACTAATAGAGAAGCTTAAGAGAACACCTGCCGATTTAACTTCAAGATTTGGTTTTAGCAATACAAATTAAAAAGAAAATGGGATGACATTAGAAATTGATACTTGAAAACCCCAATCTGAGATAAAATCTAACAGCGTTCAAGCAAGTCTTTAAAATGTTTGTTAGTTCAACGCAGCCTTTTGACTAGAGAGAAATTCTTGGATGCCTTAGGAATTACTATATGTGGCCAGGGTGCCAAAAAATAAAACTTCTATAAATCAGAAGAATTCTTAAAGAGCACAATGGAATCGGCTTAAGTGGATTCTTATAAGTTCGTGTGAAAATCATCAAGAAATCAGAGGAATGTCATTTTTAGCATTGTGAGCCACCTGACAAAGAGTGACAAGGATGGGGTCCTTCGGATTTAAATGTATAATGCAGATTGATAGAATATGGTACAATAAACTTTTCCAATAATAATTATTTTTTAGGGGTCGTACAAATGTATTTGTAGTTTATCTTTAGAATTAGGGATGACGACAGTCTAGGTAGCGACAGGTCACTGCTTTGTATGATGCACTATTAAATGGTTATAAAATGGAGGGAGTTGGAAATACATGAACGAAGCTGCGTAGGTTTTCACTCTTCAGATAAATAAAATTAACAATATTAGGCTAAGGGCCTTGTTGAAAAAAGAGAAATAGATATTGCTGGGCATTCCAGTGTGATGCTCCAGGGTTCCAGAACTAAGATTGTTCTCTTTAAGACATACATTACAGAAGATCAAGAAGAGTTGCGATAGATAGAGTAAGCTATGGGGAGTCAAGAAGAAAGAATGGACTGGGTGGATGAGATAATTTAGAACATTATTCTATAATTACTGAATCACTCCAACTGCTTCGCAATAAAGCTGCTTGAAGAGAAACCCTTCCTACCCTACACTTTTGCATCGCACCTCAAGCGTATTATATGCAATTCAAACTCCACAGAGCTCTACGGGTGCTACCTATGAGGTAGTCAAATTCAAACTTGCCAAAGAGATTGAGACCAACGATCCCAGAGAGACTCCAGATGACTTGAGAGCGGCACCACTATCAGCAGATTAAAAAACAAGTGTATATATAATGATTCAAGACTTTTATTCACAATCATTAAATTTATCAAAGTAAGTATTTAATCTTCTCTTTCACTTTATTTTAATATCTTTTATGTATTTTAAAATGAAAATAACTCCTGCAATTAAGAAAAGGTGCCAACCAACCAATATCTTGACCCCATGGGTACGCATAGACAAGAGTTTCAGTATTATAAATAAGAAATAGACACTATAATGCAAGATTATTATATAGACAGATATTTAATTAAAATAAATTTAGGATGTAGAAATTGATTAAAGCCACTTAGAGCACATTAAAGATGAAGTTTAGTTATTAAAAGTATCAAATCTATTAATAAAAATTACTGTGTTTTGAGGATTCATTCTTATTATAAATAATTGTGACTTGAATCCTAATTACATAATTCCAAATTAACAAATAATATTTTCAATTTTTCTGAAATCAAGGTCAATTTTAAGAATATAATCAATCAAAATACCAATAATTTTATGAAATAAACTTTGATAAAATATTTTAGATCAAAAGAATACAAGCTTTTACAATTATAGATATATTAAATATAATGAATATCGAATTATAACTTAAAAACAAATTAGTTAAACATTATGATAATTTATTACATTTAAATTGTGAGAATTGCATCAGCAAGCAATTAATACCATGTATTTGATATAATCAGTAGCAATCTGTAAGTTAAATCAATTGCAATCACAACTCTCAATTATTTTTATCTAATACTATAATCTTGATATCAAAATAACTTCAAAAATATTGTAAAAACACTGTAATATCAATGAGGTTACTATATCCAAATATATTGTAGAGTAACTTCATCAACACATTGATACTCTATCGAAATAGCAGTGCTTTACTGATTTCTAGTAAGCAATCCCTGGGTTATTCACACCAATAACAGACTTAGCTTCTTCTGAGTATTTATTGAGGTCACGTTGTTCAAGGAATAATTGAAGTCAAATTTATTCTTTGAGTGATCCATATCATTCTAAGCTTAATTGTCACTAAATAATATATAATTAGATATTATATAATTTTTATTATATTAAATAATAAAGTAGTTCCCTGATATATTAATATACACTTTTATATTTAAATACTGACCTTAGCTAGTTTAGTAATATAACTCTATATCATGTAAGCAGTAACATTACTAGAATAAACTATAGCATTTTATCACTCACCTTAGTTAACTTCACTTAACATCACATTTTATTTATTATTTTATAATATTTATTATTAATAACTAGTTAATCCACTTCTTCACTTGCTTTGAAAGGCACTACATTCATGATTTTCACTTGAGTAAGAGCCATTGACTGACCAGCTAGGTGACAATGATTGCGTTTTCGTAGGTGTCTGGACTAGTCAATTCACAAGAACACGAGACCTTTGCTGTCACCAGGGGCATATGCTAGTTTCACAATCAGTGCTTTAAAAGCGTGTTTCCCACTTCTGATCTAACCTACTGATAATCAGCAGCTGCATGTTAAAGTGGTGATAGATTCAAAGGTGTAATTAATAAAAGGTGTTGGAAGTAACTTCACGCATGAATTTACGTAAAATATCAGGTAAATAGTCGTAATACAGCTTATCGATAAAAATCGTTAGAATTTCTCTTTAAATTATATAAAAATAGTAAATAGATTAATAATGATATCTAATTAAATTAAGAGTTAGTGAATAAATCTAAAGGTAATTATCTATTTAATATTTATATAGGATCTTTCAACAAAGCTATTATATATATAGACTAATATTTATATTAAAAATAGTCAAATAAGCATTAAAATGTTTAAAACAAGATATAATTAACATAAATGTTATGTTATAACAATTCATAATTCCTTCCACATATTTTTTATTCAAAACAAACATTACTGAACCCTGAGATATTCAGTTTCTATAACTTGGGCTCAATCAGACAACTCTTGATTTCGAATTCTTTATTCAGTTTTAATTGGTTTTATTTATCAATCATTTTAATAATGATTGCAAATATAATTTCAAAATAATATTTTAATATTCAAATATACAGATTGAAATATTTAAAAAATATTTTATTTATACTAATATTGAAGAATTAAAATAAATCTTAAGTTCAAGGTATTCTTTGAGGTTAGGTTTAATATTAGTAGATTGCAAATTAATTAAAAAAATATAGTTGATTTGCTTGTTTATTTTAGGTAATACTAGCAATCCAGTTACTAACTTAAAATTTCAAAACATTACCACAGTAAGTAGTGAAACCTTTGTCTATAGGTTAATTTAAGAATAAGCTCCTACCAAAAGCAGTCAATCGTGATATATAATAATTAAATTAATTAGTTTAATACTTACAATAGGAAATTAGCTCACAAATCTGAATAGTTGAACTTGCAAAGAAAACTTTCTTTGAATAATAATTTAGTCTACCTTCGCTATGGGTCTTTGGAACTTGCCAATCATTATCCAATAATTTTTATATTGGAGGAAGTATTAAAAATTTTAGGCTTCATTGATTATTATATCAGAAAGACATGTTTTTGGATAATTTTAAATAAAACTAATTCAGCTAAAGTTCCATTATTTGTTAAAAGGGTTCAAGTATAAAAAAAAATAATTAAAATTTATACTTTTAACCACCAGACTATCTTGGTGGACAGAGTGCTGACTACATTCAAGATCCTTATTGTCTCATCGACTGTATCCAGAAATTAAAATATCAACTTCGTAAATATGGTTAGCATCATAATGTAAGATAAAAAGTGATAAAATCAAGCTATTGTCTGTTCCATACCAAACTTTGAGAAGTTATAAAATAGAGGGCTTGGGTTTATGCTGATCTAATAAATAAGAAGGAAAAATTATTCAAAATCATATAAATTTAATACATAGTCTTCAAAGTTTTTCAAGTAGTAATGTAAAAAAATTGTTAAATAAACGGACATAACTTTGGAAATAACAAAAGTTGCTAAAATTACTAACCATGGTTTCTATCGTTTGCATCAGCTGTACAAAGGCTTCGAAAATTTAAATTGTCATTAAAAATGACGCTAAATTGAGGGTAATATTTCAAGGAGAATTTAACATTTAAGAACTGAATATAATTTCTGGGATTATTAAAGATCCCATCATAAACATACGGGTTTATGAAAGAATCACCGACGACTATGTATGATCTATATTATTTATTAGTCCTTATCCTCTCTTAAATAAATTATTAAGGTGAAATTATCGTTTAATAAGTCAATTTTAAAATTAGTAAACGTCCAAGTGTAATTTGTAATAATAATCTGGGTTTGAGCATTTGATAATTAATATCGATCAATCCTTTAGTATTATCAATTGTCTCCAACCTCCCTCTTCCCGCAGTGTCTTTTATACATTATTTCCTCTTCTTCATCACACCCATCTAAGTTTGAGTTGATTAAACTGTTAATTCGGTAACTATTGTATTTCGGCACATTCGCAGTGTCTTTCGTGTGATTCTTAAGATTATTCGATGGGTTCGTGCGTTACAGCTGCTCCGGCTTCCACTGTATATACAGTGATTCACCAGCAACAACTTGTAAAAAACACTCACTTTGGGGTCGAAATTTTTAAAATATGGGTGGTAGCAGAAATCATCAATGTACAAAGAATATGGTTTGGACAAGAATGAAAGAAGTCTTCATACTTAACTTTTCTCTATGGATATTTTATTTAACTCTAGACTTATTTCATTCTTGTCCAAACCATATTCTTTGTACATTGATGATTTCTGCTACCACCCATATTTTAAAAATTTCGACCCCAAAGTGAGTGTTTTTTACAAGTTGTTGCTGGTGAATCACTGTATATACAGTGGAAGCCGGAGCAGCTGTAACGCACGAATCTCACGAATAATCTTCAGAATCACACGAAAGACACTGCGAATGTGCCGAAATACAATAGTTACCGAATTAACAGTTTAATCAACTCAAACTTAGATGGGTGTGATGAAGAACAGGAAATAATGTATAAAAGACACTGCGGGAAGAGGGAGGTTGGAGACAATTGATAATACTAAAGGATTGATCGATATTAATTATCAAATGCTCAAACCCAGATTATTATTACAAATTACACTTGGACGTTTACTAATTTTAAAATTGACTTATTAAACGATAATTTCACCTTATTACAAAGAAGAAATAGTACGGTAAAACTTTAATCTAAATGCTTAAGAGTAACTTAACATGATATAGGAATTAATTTAAAATTTTTCAAAAATTAACAATGAAAAAATGTAATTAATCAAGCATTTAGGATTTTTTATAAATTATATAGCTTCTGATAAAACAAATTAATTGATATAAATTATTATTTAATTAAAACTACAGAAGGTAAATTTCATTCGAAATATGTAGTAATATTGTTTGAAAGAAAATAAAAAATGAAATAAATTTGCCATTTTTATTAGAGTTGCTAATAATTTTAAACTTAATCTTCAATATATACTAATTATTCATTTAATTGTTTTGCGTCTACTTCTGCATCAAGAACTAAATTCGAGTTTCCTATTTTATAAATTTTTTAATGCCAAACTTGTTTGAGTGTATTCTACCATTTCATCATAAAGTTTTCTTCATATTTCATCTTTTAATGTTTCCACATTTAAAATATTTATTTAATCATTTAAAGTATTTGTGTAATTGTGAAAGTTTTTCTGATTAGTTATACAGTAAATCTTCAAACTATATAAGAAAAATCATAATGCTAATGTGAGAATACATTAAGTTTATTTTTTTGAATAGAATTAATGCCAATAAATTAAGTTAATTGGATAGATTCTTGAGTTAGATATATACTAATACTTCTTAAACTAAATACCTATTCGAAGTAGCTTGTCAAAGATATAAATAAAAATATTATATTAAATAATTTTTAAGTAGTTGAATAGTTAATCAAAAAAAATTCTTTCTCATTTGACTTTATAAATTGATTTCATGACTTTACTTAAATAAAATTACTCTATGGCTATATCTAATGCTGATTATTACTGGATGATGACTGAATCATCTCTGAAACTATCTTAAAATTATAACGTGGAAATTATAACCTGGCCTACCAAGACCAATATGTAACTATACATAAATAAATTAAACTCATTTCATAAATCTATCTGCTTTGTAGCCGCGTCCTTGCCTTTATTTTTTGTATAAAAACTATCATGCTTTCTTTTAAGACTGACTCTATAAAAATTATAATCATATAGTTATATATAACTTAAGTAAAATGGCTCTTGTTGAATCTTTTTAAAATCTATCCTCTTTTATCTGTATCTTATATACTTATTTTCTTTAGAATTAGAATAATTTCTCTACCTATTTGCAATTTCTATGATGTTACTTAAAATATTAGGGATTAAAGATGCCCAAGACTCCATTATTGAAGTACTTGTTACCTGTAAGTATTGTGAATTCTTCCTAGTAATTATGAGAGAGATAAAGTTGGTATCATGAAACAGTTGATGAAGTATTTTCAAACAAACAGTTCTTAATAGTATGGAACACTAAAGACCATGACATCCGCTGCTTTCATTTCCTGTTTATCTTCATTAAAAAATCTTGCAAAAATCTCATAGAATCATGATAACTAGTAGCCAAAAGGACTCTGTTATTTAATTATACCTCTCTATATATCTTACTATATAATTCTAGGATATGTATTAAGTCACTTTTAGTATTAAACTTGTTCGATAATTCTCTAAAATCATATATATAGAGTTTATCTTGGTTTCTTTGATTCATTTTTATTATAAAAAGTATTTATTTCACAGATTCCTATTTGAGAAATCATTTAATATAGTTTGAAAAGCTATACTTAATATTGAGCCTAATGCATTTGCTTAAATAAAGATTACCAAAGCTATATTTTTTAATAGGCTTTGGTAAGAAAAAGAGCTCAATTTTTTTAATAATTATGACTACAACCATAGCTATCTATATATTAGAAAGACATAAACCTAAAAATCATTCTTTGATAAATTCCATAATAATTGCTAAAAATTTCTTTTGTAAGTAGTGTTGACTACTTATTATTTGGATTTTATTTTTTATATGATTATATAACTTTCTTATCATTTTACTTTTCATAAGGTTATAACGATTTCTTTTGCTTTATTATGAATAATTTTTAGTATTATTATTAAATGATAAAAACGAAAATAAGATTAAAAATATAGGAAATTTCCTCACAATTCAAGATTTTTTATAATTCTTATGAATAGTTCTTTAAATATAGTAGCATTTATAATGAAGCAAATAGAACTCATCCTTTCTAAATTTTGCCATAAAAATAATATCGCAGTTTTCAATAATAGTAAACATTTTGAAAGAACATGATTCAATAGAAATTGTCGAAGATAAACTATTGAAGTTCCTAAAGTCCTTAACATCAATATTATATTTGCATTCATATTTAATTATACAAGATTTTACTATAACCTTTGATGACTCGTGGTAAATATTAGAATCAGAGTGTGAACTTATATCTATAGGTTTAACTTTTTTATGGAATAATGACAGGTATATTTTGAGTTCACATTTAGTTAGAGAAAAGTTATATATAACCTCATGAAATTCATAAAGTAACCTAAATATTTTTCTCTTCACAATATTTTCATTAATAAATTATATAAAAATGAAAAGTATTAGGGTCAATGAAGATCAAAATCTTAGTATACCGCCAAAAGCTTAAAAAATAATTTCATTTTATTATAAGATAAGCGAATTCCCATTTTTAATGACCATAGTCAACATGAAGCCTGTCCTCGCTTTCATTACAATCATTAATATAATATTTCATTACGAAAAAACATCATTAGCTACCATAACAGCATTAGGTAAAACAATAGAAATAAATATAATACAACTAACAAAGCTTGCCTCACTACAATAAATTCTTCACAAAATCAATTTATTGTCAGAGTCATGAAAGCTAATGCTTGTATAAGAAATAAATAATAAATAGAATAAAAAAGAAAAGCTGTAAGACTATAGAAAGGCGCACATATTTGAAGATCCTTCAATAATTTAGAGATAAGTCCAAAAATACATTTTAAGCTAACTATAATTTATAAGAAATTATAAAAGATATAATTTTAATTGCTAACATAGCCAAAAGTAAATTTATGATATGTTAATGACTTTTAATTTTGACATAATATTAGAAAAGATTTGAAGGAGTACCGTGGATTACTTTAGGATGTAGTTTTGATTACCTCCACTTAAAAATAGAGAATCAAGCAAAGACTAGCTTACCCTGCTTAATTGAACTTATAATTCATAAAAATGCCGGTTGAAATTGTCAAGAAAAAAATATTATAATTCTGTCGATTATAAATTAAAAATTTAAAGATCAAGAAATGTACCTATAAAAGAATGATTATAGAGATAATGATAAAAATTGAAAAGTAAAATATTTAAAGAATAAAAAAGCTTGAACAAGGAAAAGAAAGATATTTTGATTAATGCAAATAAAAAGTTCATTAAGCAACCAAAAGTGATGATTCTGACAATGTTAAATAAATAAAAGTTAGAAGCAAAGATTTTATAATTTAGAAGAAAATAATAAAGTAGAAATTTATAGAATACAAAAGCAGTCTCCAAGTATAAAGAATCAAATGATGAATAAAAGGTGAAATATTAAAAAGTTCTATAGATACTATATTAATTTTGAAAAAAAAACGAGATTATTATAAAATTAAATATTATATGAAGATTAGAATATTAAGTCAAAATAGTGAAAAAATTGTGAATACAAAAATACTTAAATATATAGAAATATTTAACAGACATACTTGAAGCATATTAAGGAATATTTAATTAATATCAGTTTAATTAAAAATATGATTTTATATTATCGATCATAAATATTAAATAAGAATAATAGTTTCAAATAATCAATTAACAGTTCAATATTATTATTATTATCAAATTATAAAATAAAATGGGTTTATATAAGCAGTACATTAAAAAAAAACTGAAATATTGCACATCCTCTAATATTAAATGTAATAAATGTAAGTGACCAATGACTTTAGTGAATCTTTAATCTTATTTCATTAAGTATCTTTTATTTATATATCTCAAATAAAATAGAAATTTATTGATAGATTTTGCCTGAATATTTTTGGGAGTGCAATAGCTAAAATAACTAAATCACTGAATATTAAAACTGAAAAATCTCAATGAAATAACTGCTTTGATAAGAGTTCAATATATTATTTTAGTTAAAGTAAAAATGAATAAGAATAAGAAAATATTAAAATTATCAATGTGACGTTTTTATTCACCAGTACTTTATACTCATAGGCATCCATATAAATCCATAATTTCTCTGTATTTATATATTTATGTTGCAATTAAATTTACTCTATTATAATATATGGCAGTCTATTATATTTTTACAAAAATAAATTCCTGATGTTTTGTATTTATGAAAATTGAAAACTGAATTATTTATATTTGTTAGTGTATACTACTTGAGCACATTATATATATTTATATTTTAATTTATTTGCTAAGATGATTTACATTAAATAAAAAAAACCAAGTTTTCTTTTAATTTAATTTATTCATGAGTTTTAGCATGAAAAATTTTCAAATAATCTACTTATAAAAATAACAAATCTTTAAAATAAAAATAAATTCTATACATAAAATTAATTATTTACCGAGAATAAAAAACAGTAAATAATTTAAATTTCTTAATATAGAGAAGTAATTTGATTAATAGAAATAAGTTTTAAATATATGATATTACAATTATTATTATAATTTATTATAATATATGAAATGGGCACAAGTAGTAAAAATATTATATTTTTTACTTACTCCCATATTATATATAATTAAATGAATATCAAGTTAAATTTTAATAAATAATAATAATAATATATTGATAATGATTTATTAATAATTCTAATATATTTTAAATTTAAATATTCAAATTTCATTAATTATTTTGATCGATTATAATGAGCGAGCATAATATAAAAAATAAATTTGTAAGAATCAATAAAAATTTATAAAACTTTTAATGAAAAAAAAATAATATTTAATAGCAATAAATACTGAAAAAGTGTCAATAATACAAAAAGGGAGATTTAAAAATAAGCGCACAAAACACAAATTAAAATTATAGCAAATAAAAAGCAAATTTTTAAATAATTAATAAACAATAATCTCAAATTGACTAAAATACATAATATTTTCGATAGCAGGAAGAGAAACCTTTACCACAACAAGAATTATGATTCACTCCAATTACAACCAGATTTTCTATTTTTTTCTTTCTTTGCATAATACATTAATAATTAGTTTTTTTAATTAAATTTACTAATGTTATTTAAAATTCTGATCTTAATATATTCAAATGCTATTAATTTTTTTTGTTTAAATATATTTCTAATAATTAATTTTACTCAAATCCTCAAATAATAATTTTAAAAATACATAATTCAACGAATAAATTAATCAAAATTAGAATTATGAATATTAATGAGAATGTATACGTACGATGGAGTAATTAATTCAATTAAAGACATGAATCAGAAATTGAGCACTTTGATATCTCATAATGAAATCGCTTTTGAAATATGGTATTTTAACAAACTCGATATCGGAAAACACTATTATGTCATTTTCATCAGAATGAATCTCCCGTGATGTAAATGCAAAGATGCGATCACAGCTCATGTGCTGGTATTTAAAAGATCTTACAAATCTAAAAAATCTTCATAGCTCGATTGCTTTTAATTCAAATTCCCTAGCCATCTCACGAAATTTCAAATAATAATGATACCATCTTCACGTAGTATCATTTCCGCGCAAAAGGTTGGTCAGGTATTATGGAGAAGACATTCGCACTTCTAGTTAAGTCTATTTTTCACGGTCTTTGTGAATTCGCTTGAAATTATTTAGTTAATAATTTTCGCACTTGCATATTTTAATTATTTAAATGCGCAAGATTTAAAATTTAAGTTAAAACCTTAATTCGAAATATTAAACGAATCTATTCATAATTACTTAAATCATCTTGACTTTTCTAACAGTGTATTTCCCGAGTCAAGTATCAACTAAAGGAATGAAATTAGGCTCATTCGATAGCTTCAAAATTTTAGGAGGCCGTAAACAGCTGAAACTTTGAAATACATTCCTGGCGAAGTCAGAGATTATATTTTTATTCAAATATAACTAATAAAGAAATGTTAATCGGCTGATAAGCACCATAGAGTCGAAATGGCTCAAGATAAGGTCACAGAGAATGAAATCAGACATCTAGCATTTTTGAATCTCACCATTATCGTCTTGAGGACTTCACGAAAATGCTTTAGTAAATTGAAACCTGATTTTCAAAGCAAAGGGAATACCCTTTTTCAGGAGTACCTGGAGCGTCTTTCCTCTTCAGAGACCCAGGTTGGCAATTATTGTTCTTTGAAGGATTAGCGCCTATAAAATATTCGTTAATCTAATAAAGTAAAAAAAAATCATATAATAAATTCGCAAATAGCTCCAGAGGAAATTTGTGACTAGTGGTAATGTAGGTAATCGTTTGAGGCTGATGTATTCATTAGGTTTCAGGTTAATTAAAGTCAAACCTTTTTACATATTTAACTTAAATCTATAATTATAATATAGTATTGTAGAAATACATTTGAATTTGGAAAATTAATTAAAAATAAATAAATATTAAATCAAAATCGTGGCAGTTAAAGTTGGCCAATTTAAACGATCTTGGGCTCATTCGATAGAGAATTCAAAATTAGCTGGACTTTATTATTGGCGGTACTATTTTATCGCATCCCTGGAGCGAGATAACTCGACTTTAATGTGAGGGTATAATTTAATGAATTTAGATGTGTTTAATTAAAGTCGAGTTATCTCGCTCCAGGGATGCGATAAAATAGTACCGCCAATAATAAAGTCCAGCTAATTTTGAATTCTCTATCGAATGAGCCCAAGATCGTTTAAATTGGCCAACTTTAACTGCCACGATTTTGATTTAATATTTATTTATTTTTAATTAATTTTCCAAATTCAAATGTATTTCTACAATAATTAAAACGCTTAAAATTAAAATTATTAAATTTAAATAAATTAGTATAAACAATCATGGATAAGCTTAATTTAATTGCTAAAAAATATCATGCATCCTTATTCTTTTATATTTTTAAAATTGAGAATTTTTTAATATTTTTTGTTTTTTATTCAATATTTAACTTTAATCTTACTCTATCTCTTATTTTCCAAACAAATCTTGTTATATTTCAATTGGAATATTTATGGTGCCTGTTTGACTTTTTTGAATGATATAAATGAAACCTTTCTATTTAGTAGGGATACTTAGATCTTTGTTCTATATTCAAGTTAAAATCTCTTAGTTCTATTTGGAGTTTGATTATCAATTATTAATCGCCGAACAATGTTTAGAAATAATTAACCGCCGGTCAATTTTTTTGAAAGATTGTCCGGTGACCTTATAAAGAGATTGATGAATTAAAGTATGTTTTTATTGCATTAAAATTGAGAAATAAATTAAATAAATATTGTAAATAAATATAGTAAATAAATAAAATAAAAAATGGAAGCTATTTCTTGTTCTGGCCGAACATGGCTGTAGGTAGCTTGATTCTTTATGATTCATATTTTTGGAGCTGATCGTCGGAAGAGCTGCAAGTGGCTTAATTTTACAAATTTTTTTCAACTTGTTCGTTAATTTGGAAGGTTAAAGAAATTTTTTAGTTGTCTGTTAGATAGTTTTATTTATTTTAGTAGATCATTGAGCTACCTATAAATGTCTAAAGACAGGTACCCGACTGATGAGGAGATAGGGTTGGAATCTGCACATTCTAAACTGTCATCCAATGAGGAAGCCCATTCTATCTAATCGTAAGGTTTTTAGAGTCATTGCATCATTAGTTGGTTAGTTAGTTTTTAGCATTGAAATTAATTCTGGAGATACGAAATCAATCCAGCTAGATTATTCAAGCATATTCAGTATTTCGGAAATATGTCTCAAACCGGTTTGTCAGCATTAATGTTGGTGTGCACATCGGCCCACATGCCGTCGTGAGCGCAAACTCCCCTATTACCTTCTTACTTCTACTTATCTTACTGAGTGTTTCTTCTTTTCTTAGGTGTGTTATATCTTGTAAAACCCCATTCAGTTCTCAGTCGGAACTGACCCCTAACTAAGGCTAGATGGGGAAACTTATGATTGTACTCTGTGAGCGCTTTTCTGAAGATTTTCCTTCTACTTTCTCAAAGAATGGAACCTGTTCGGGAATAATGCGGTGTGTCCCAGTTCTTTGCATTATAATTGTTCACCTATTTCTCCTGTTCAATGATAAAGGGATCATTCTATTTTAATACGACTTAAGATGATCAACGGTCGACGTTTTTATTGTAATGGTTCCCCCTAAACTTTGCCTGACGTAATCTGAGGAGGTTTTCAGATCCGGGACTTATCCCGTAAAAACCGAGTGCCTCACGGTTTCGAACTTCGGGGTACCGGAATTGGTCGGACCTATGCTCACAGCTTACCAATAGGTCGAAACCTGTTGCATCATTTATTATGAACTTATCAGTAGATTTTGCTGTTTTAAATGTTTTTATTATTACCTTGGACCCCACTTCTCACCTAAGGCGTGCTTTGCACTAGCCAATTCTTGAACTCTATCTTTTTCGATTTTCATCCCTTACCTGTTTGTAATCCACATCCTAGAACCTAATGGCATCCTTTGAGGAAGTGAGGTTCTTTGCCGAAGTATTGATTGCAGTTCGTCGCTCCACCTTGTCCTTGTACTGCTTGTTGGCATCTGTACAGAAGTTGGTCTCAATGACAGCGTAAATTTCTCAATTTTTTCTCCCTAACAGTCATTTTTCAAGGAGACATTCAATTCAGTAGTCAAAGATTGCCATGTCTGGAATTGATTGGGATGGAATTACGCTTTGCAGGTTGATAGGCAGCACCTTGAGGATCGCTCCATTGGTGTGGGCTTCAGATATTTGAATATATTCCTATTCGTTCTGTTGTCGTAGCTCAGCGTTTTGATTATGTTTGAGTTAATTGTAATAATTAAAGGAATACGTATGTAGAAGAAAATTAAATCAAATTACTCTTTGAAATTAGTTCGATTTATATTTTGACTTACCTATATATGTCCTTATATTATTATACTAAAACCTAAGATACCAAAGTTCTTTAATAAAAATACTCTTTTTTTTATTTTATATTGAATTAATTAATTCATAAATACTCATGGAATTTTATCATAATTATCCAAAATATTCTTATAACGTATTACTGTAAAAATACATTTGAATTTGGAAATTAAATATAATTAAATTAATAATAAATCAAAATCGTGGCAGTTAAAGTTTGCCAATTTAAACGATCTAGGGCTCATTCGATAGAGAATTCAAATTAGCTGAACTTTACTATTGGCGGTACTATTTTATCTTATTCACAGACAGAGATACCTTCACTTTAATGTGAGGTAATAATTTACTGAATTTAGAGGCATTTAATCAAAATCAAGTTATCTCTGTCTGTGAATAAGATAAAATAGTACCGCCAATAGTAAAGTTCAGCTAATTTGAATTCTCTATCGAATGAGCCCTAGATCGTTTAAATTGGCAAACTTTAACTGCCACGATTTTGATTTATTATTAACTTAATTATATTTAATTTTTCAAATTCAAATGTATTTTTACAATATTAAGAAGTATTAATTGTAAATAAGCATATAATGTGACATTATTTTTATTTAATGAAGTGTCTAACCTTAATTTATATATTTCTTTATTTCCTAAATTTTTCACATTAATTAAAATTAAAATTCTCACCAAAAAACAAATTTAATATTATTTTTAAGCTTATATTCTATTAAACTTAGAATTTCAACTATTAAGTATTATTTTTTTGCGGTGTTTTACCTTAAATTATCTTTTATAATAAATAATATATTTAAAATTGTTCATTAAGGTGGGAAGATGTTGCATATTTTAACTATGTTTAATTGTATTAGCTATTAGCATATAAGATATGGAATATTTTAATCGAAATACTGAATGAGGACCTTTTTATGTATATATCTAATATAAAAATTATAATAAAAACCTTACTTTACTTAATTTATTTTAATTCATTTAAATTAGTGCATATAGAGATACAGATCAGTTGTTGATAATGTTTAAATTTTTAATATTTTGCATTTTACTTTGCTTATAATTAATATCAAGCTGCTCTCTTTCTGAGTCTATAGATTTAACTATTTTTGTAATAATTAATAACATGCAAAGTCTCATTTTTAATGGATCACTTTCACTGTAATTAACCTGTTTCTATTAGTTTTATTGTTAACTCAGTAAAGTATAATAAATCATTTATACATGTTTTATTGTAACACTTATCAAACTAAGATAGTAAACTTTATCTCTAATCAATTGCATTTAATTAAAAAGATATTTGCATAATAAATTTTGTTTACTAAGATAAAGATTAAATAAATAGATAAATTTCTTAAAAAAATTTAAGAAAGAGCAAATAACCTCACTCATATTAATATTTCGAAATTATAAACAAAATTAAGTTGAGAAATTATATTATTGTTGTGGAAATAATGACTTTTTATGTGATTCCCATCTATTTCATTCCTTGTTCCTCTGCTTAGTACCATTAATTTGCTATATTGTCCTATCTTTCTTATCTTATTTTATTGGTTTATTTTTATCTACACTGTATTGTCTTACTATTACTTAATTGGTCTAGGCAGTGACCCTCTACTTTGTTGATATTAAATAACTTGCTTTTTAATTCAGTCAGTTTCCCATTTATATAAAAAAATCATCCCTCGTAGTTTTCGCATTTATGCTGCAGGCATATTTATCAATCATGTCACTTAACTTATTCTTCGCATTTATCTTCAATTTAATCATTGCTTAATGAATATGAGCTCGTTTTTCTTCTATATATTACCAAAAGAAAATTATTCTTATTTACACTCTCCTCAGCATCCTCTTAACTAATCATAAGCCCTTTTTCTAATCCATAAATAAGTGAAACCAGCTCAAAGCAGACCAGCATAAAGTTTTTTGAGTATTAAATCAGGATTTTTAAAGGGGTTTCGAAAATTGGTTTATTTAAAATTTCATATGGCTTGCAATAAGAATAGCCATTACTCCAGAGCTTCTATATCTTACTCTTAATTTGTCATTCATGATAAATAAAAAGATAAATATAAAATAATAAGATTTAAATTAAGATTAATTATAATACATTTTAAAGAAAATGGAGATGGAATTTCTCAAACAGCTTTGTCATCTTTCCAATCACTCTCATAAATATCTCCGTCAGCATGCCAGAATTATTTTAAGTGTCCTCTTGAGCTCTATCTGCGAGGTCTCCTTCAAAATCTCAAGCTATTCTTATCAGGCTGAACCTCTATAAAATAAAAAGTTTAGATATTTTTTTTGTAACTTACATTTTTTGTGAGTGTAACCGCTCCATCATCGTCACCATTAAGAGTATTCTAATTAATCTTAATTTAAATCTTATTATCTTATATTTTTCTTTTTATTTATCATAATTATGCTAATTATATTCAATTTAAAAATTAATTCCTTTTGAAAACAAATATTTTTTCTATTTTTGATATACTTTAAATATAATCAGTACTATAAGTTTGACTGTTTAGATTTCAATTAGTTTTTAATTTCAATCATATGCAAAATTCAGCAAATCAACATCATAAATGAACTTCTTTGTCTTCTATAATATTCTTGATATTTATTAATGCTGTTTTTATACTTAGGGAATATACTCATGTTTTGTCTGTTTTTTTATCTTCTGTAAATCTCTCGTATGAATATATGGTATCTAGGCTGTAGTTAAAGGGGATAATATACTGCTCTTTTCTAATCATATTTCCAGTTTACATATTAATATTATGCATGAATTTTTGAAATTAAATTTTAATGATAAACATATTTATATCTGAAAATAATTATATATTTCTAAATCAAAAGTAAAATGAGAGTGGAATGCTCTTTGTTTTCATATTTGAGTAAGTAAATTTCTTAAACTCTATTAAATCTTAATTTTTTCATTACACATATACTTAATTTATACTAAGGTCTTACAAATGAGTTTATTCTAAAAACAGTGCACAAAAGTTGAATCACAATCATATTAATTTGTCAAAAGTTGTCTATAACCAATAAAATGTTGTGAAATGTGACACTTGTAACACAATACAACATAAATGTTCATATTCATATGGTGTTCAACTAATTGTGTAAGGCTTGTTCGCTAAAATACAAAGTTTTTGTAAAATAATATAAAAAACGAAAATATTCACAATTTAAATAAACTCAGTTAAGAAATGCTGAGAAATAATTCAATTTTCGCAGATATTTTATCGCAGTTATATATAAATAATAGTTATTGTACTTCTAATAATCAAATTCTTGTCTGTTATTTTAGATTTCAAAAAAATTATTTTCCTATGTTTTGTATTTTATTAATATTATCTTTAATTATGATCATAACCTAACTTTTCTCATCTACTCAGACAAAAATCATTAGTTTTTTATCACTATTAACGTTTACTACCTACAGTTATTATTTATCTATCTCTATTAACGTGTGCTAAAAAGCTATTTATGTCTCTTTTTATTTATTTCTTCTAATATTTCATTCTCTTCCTTTAATAATTTTCTTCATTCTCTCTATGCTTTAATTCTTTCTTAAATTTGATAATTATTCATTTCATCGAACAATGTTATCTACGGTACAATATTTACTACGGTTGCTTTACAATTAAAATGTAAAAATATATCTTTAAATTCATCTCATTTAGAACTTCCTTAATTATTTAAGTGATTGATGCCTTCCCAATTATTTTAGATCAAAATTATTCAGAAAATCAATTAAATCTCTAATCCTTATATTCTAACAATTATATTGTACAAAGAATCAATCATTATATCCTAATATTTTTAGATTATTTGGCATAGTCTATTCTTAGACTTGCTCCTTCTTGGATTCTATCTTTATAAGATACTCTTACAGAGATAAAGATGTTGGGATGTATTCCATTTTGATTTGCTTTGAGTCTTTCATTAATCACTCGTGTTACTCTCTGTTTTTATTATCATTGAAATATTAAAATTTATGCTTTGACATCATTTCTGATAAAGGACTCTTCAACACTTTTATGCTTATCTTTAATAAATGCTATAATAATCTAAATTGGCGTTAGTTTCTTGGGGATTTTTTGTGGAAATTTAGGTAATAAATTGAAACATCTTTTGCTTCACCATAAATTTATTTTTAATTTTATGTATATCAAATTAGTTCTTCGCTTGATTTAGTAAAATGAGAGCTTTGATCTCCTTCTTTTCGAAAAACATGAGACTAATTTTATTTCTCCCTGGTAAATTAGAGTTTTCAATCGTGATTCTCCACAATATCATAAACAACTATGATGCACTAATTGTCAACCTCAACATGGTACGTTTGGGTATTTGAGATAGTTGATTTTGTTTACTTAGAATTTACTTCTCAGTTTTTCCAACAAACAAAAGTTAAATCAAGCATTAACTAAAGTCCTTATGAATTCTTTTAATACATTTAATCCAATTCAAAATATAACACAAATCAATTTAATGATACACAATTAAACAGATATTCCTATTACATAAAAGTCAAGTAAGTTGCACTTTCCTTTAACTTATATTGTACTTTCTGTTTTTAATATTTATTTTTGTATTATTATTTAAATTTCAATTATTTTCATGGCCTGACAACCTTTTAAATAATTGTCAGGCCATAATTTTTGATTAATAGTTTTGACTTGCACGATTATCAATGATTTGAAATTTATTCTTTAACTTCTAATATTTTTGTTTTTCTTTTTATTGAATTTCCTGCTTTTATTTTCCTTTTCAATATTGTTTAAAACTTTTGCTTTTAGTTAAAGTTCAAATGGCTTTTATAGGGTGCCTTTTTGAATATCTTGAATGATATTGATGGACCCTTTATATTTAATAGGGATACTTAGAACAATGTTCTAAATCCTTTTCAATAACTCTTAATTACTTTTGGAACATAGCATTTAAAATTGCCTCGCCTGACAATTATTTAAAAGGTTGTCAGGCCTGACAATTATTTAAAGGTTGTCAGGCCAGATCAGTATTTTACATATTTATCGACTTTTTAACTACAGCATGTTGGCATATTTCTTAGAATTCACAATTTCTGATTGAGAATATTTTTAGTTTTAAGAAAGTTCAACTAGCTTTAACAGAAGCCATTGGCATGTGTATAATCTGTACAAGTATGACTTTATTTAACTTGACTTTTATGAAATTTATTTATAAGCAATATATAAACCCCATTGAGTGAATTGAAAAAGGTGACAAAAAGGTGACAAAAGGTAACATTGAATCTTTAATAATCAATAATTAGCACAATTGATGATAGATGTTTGTTATAATATGGTAAGTTCACAATTAACTCTAACAATTAATAGTGAAAATAGATACTCTCAATCTAACTGAAACTAATCAACCCTGCTATGTCAATGAGCGATAGTGAATCAGATCTTTAAGCCTCACAGCTCTAGATGGTGATCTCCCTTAGACAGTAATCTGATTCAGGATGATTAGGAGTGCATGACTTGTACTAATGGCTTCGAGTAGTGGGAACACTGTGCTAATATTACCAGCGGGGAGCCCTCTAGGCTTGGAAGCAGGGGAAGAGGAGAGTGGAGAGATAGACGTATTTGCCATTTACTGTAACACCATTACAACCATCAACATCACATGGTTGCCATAAAACCCCAGTGGCTTTGTATGATCCAACAATCTTGTGACCGTCTCTTGCAATACCGGCAATACTAGTGACTCTTGGGCAGATGGAAGGTTAGTGTTGGCGTATTTCAAGTAGTCTTTTGTCCATTGTGAATTTGAAGAGCATGAAGTAGCAACTTCATTTGAACTGATACTGTTTGTATAAACGCAAGGACTGAAAGAGTAATAGTGATAGAAAGTCTTATATTCACTGCTTCCTAAACATAGATCAACTTCTACTCTCTTGGCATCTGAGCCTGCTCCCATTGGTGCGAAGTAGACGTACAAGTGCTCCGAAGTGCCAGAGTGGGTGGGAACCCCATTGGTTGAGACGCCAACGAGCGCAGCGCGCAGTGTACACTACATCAAGATTACTCTTCTCCCCTATTAGTAAGAGCACTCAATTTTAAATGAAATCTTAGGCATAGTTGAGGAATCCGCATTAGCGTCCAGCACAGCAAGATAGAGGAAAAGGCTCTGGGCAGAGAGGAAAAGGCTAGTAGGCTTGGGAGATTCGCAGGTTTAAGATTAATTTGATCAGCATCATCGTTACCATTACCAAGGAGTGTGCCTTCAAGCGCTCGCTCTATGCCATAGGGTGGTCCAGAAAATAAAGATGCTTAGATATCTCGGCCCCTGGAGTAGATGTCTTGGTCGGACATTTACCCCCGTGCTCCAGAAGACGACGAATCGCGTGGTGCCCCTGGCCGCCCCCCAGTCGAGCTTCCGCCCCTTACTGCGTTGGCAATACTGATATTCTTGAATTCAAAAAAGATAATGTCAAGACCAGGCGACCTGACTCAGCAATTTGATGAGTGTACTCAAGACCAGGCTTCAAGCCACTCCCAGCGATGGTTCCTTAAGAAGCTCTCGATGACAACGACAGAATGGTACTTTCAGCTATACTGCAAGAGACGCAGGGATGAACAGAGCAAGGAGAATGCCTAGTGCAAGACATGGTATAGATCACTCTTCCCAGCCAGCGTTAAATACGACACTGATAGAAACCCTTGTCATGGAACTCACAAGCAGAATGTTTACAACCCATACAGCACCTACTATTCAAGAGGCAAACAACGTGCACTTCAGACATCACATGAATGAACGAGCAGAGGGAATATTAATATTGCAAACAGTATTACTTGTGATTGTGCTGCATTTACCACTAACTACATTCACGACTTAAGCTTGCAATTGATAATAACTTACTAATCACTTTGAAGACCTAAATCTCATAAGAGTGAGTGCTATTGTTTCGAAATACACAGATGAGTAATTTAATAATGTTTTTGTTTCTAATATCCTTGCATTTTAATTTATTTTGCTTTCTTCCAAATTTCAACATACTTTTATATTACTGATGCTTATCTGTATAAGTGCAATTCTTTTAATATCTCTAAATAATTTAATTACTTCTACTTCGCAGTTAAATTGAGAAGCTCTGTTTTATTTATCTGTTTAATGTTTAATAATTAATGTATCATTAAACTATAATTTATAACTTTAATTTTAATGTCATTTTAGCAATTAAATATAACTGAAGCTGTTTATGCGTAGAATAATGTTTGAATTATAGAATTGCAAATTAGTGGCTTTAATATTTTTAAATAATTAATGTTAATTTTATTATTTAAATAGTTTCCCAATTTATTTATACTTAATAATAAAATTTATATAAATAAATTAAAAAACTTATAACTTCAAGGAAAAAATTTTATTTATGGTTTTTTAGTATATCTACTATTTTATAAGTCTTCCCATTATTAATAATCCTGGAGGGGGGGCATTTCAATTTCTTCAAGAATTAATTGCAGTTTCTCAGCTTGCCTCATTGATATTTCCATAGTCTCTTCTTGAATACATCAAACTAGGAACAAATGGATATGATACCACTCTTTGTTTATTATTTCCACTGTTTCTGTAATTTCTAACAACACAGATTTTCACTTTCCGTTCATTTTTCAATAGTATTTTACTAAAAATATTTTATTGCTTTAAATAGTGCCTTTTTGTCTTTATCCTGGTGCTGGGGCAGCAAGCGATATTGACAACCCATTTATTAAAGGACTCCTACTCTTGTAATTGTGTACTCAATAATTTTAACAGTTAAATCTGATCACCTCCAACTCAACCGGACCCTCCTAGTGCTGTACAATTAAACTCTCTATTACTTTGTTAAATTTATTATTTGATTAAAATTTCCAGTTTTGAGCATGCTCTCGAAGCTTATCTGCTTGTTTAATGAAATCTATGTTAAATTAAAAATTTTATTGCCGTATAAAAAATGATTTCTGCAATAGTATATGTGGCATTACCGAATATATTTATACTACTTGCATAATTATTCTCCTCCTCCCTATTCTTTTACTTGCATGCGTCCTTGATTTATTTGAACTCCTTTTTCATACATTCACTGCCTATTTGTTGAATTATTATTCCTTATTTAATACTTATTTGATATTCTCTAATATTTGAATATAAATAAGTTGTTTAATAATATTTCATAAATTTCAATTCTTGTACAATTGATAATGTTTTATTTTAAATTATTAACTTGTTAATGATCTCTATATTTGTACTAAGTAACAACATTCTAATAAATATAGCCAATTTTAAGCATCATTTTTTGTTGGTTTTTAATATTTATCTTTTTCTAGTTATATTATTCTCTAGATAAGACAAAAATTATAATCGAATTGATTTTGAATTTGTAATCATTGTTTTTCATGTCATTTAACTTGCTTGTTATAATTAATTTTGAAAATTCTGTAGGGTCCCAAGCAACTACGTTTATCTAAAAAATTAATAAAATAATTGCTATTTAATAATAGTTTGCAGATATTTGAAATTGTTGCTTATGATATAATTCACGATTATTCTAACTGATATCATTAATGACACATTGCTTAGTATGTTGCTTTAGCTTAATATAATATTAATTACTAAACGTGGGTACTTTAGTTATCATAGAGTAGAATATTATTTTATTATTTCTGAAACTTTATTTGCTTCTTATTTATCTAATTTTGTTCTAATAATTTATATTATTTTCTGAACTAATACTTGAATAATGTAACTGGTGTTGATTTACTCTAAAAAAAATTTAAATATATTAAGTTTTATATTTACTTGATGTCTTAACGTAATTCTATTTAACTGCATTTAATAAGTAATTCTCATTTAAATAGTCTATAAATATGTGCATTAAAATATTGCAAAGCTGGTTGTAAGTTCTAGAATATATTGAATGAATAATAATTTATCAATACTTAATGGACCCAATAAAATGAAATTGAATTTGATAAATTGCTAAAATTAATGTAATAAATACCTCAATCATTATTTATAAATCAAATAAATAAATTAATCAAACTAAAAACCATTAAACATTAAGACTTTGTTAATAAAATATAGAAAGGTAGATAGATATAACTTAATGTAAAATTAAAATGCATAACTAATAACATTGTTGTATAATGCAAAATTTAATTCATTGCTTAGTCTTTCTTTTCTTGTGAAAATGCTTCCTCCTCCTCGTTCATTTTTCTCTACGCATCTCTCTATGTCATTAGCTTATTTATGCTCTCTCTTCTCAGGTTCCTCCTCAATAGGTCTTGGTTAGATTCCCGAGATTTATTTTCATTACCTGCTTGATTTTGGATTAATTTGGGTTTTATTGCTCCCTTAATCACTTCTTTTGATTTGCCCTCTCTTTACTTTTTCTATGAGAATAGGTAGTCTTCTAATTCTGCTCCTTTCTCTATTATCACACTCAAGCTTGCATCTCTTTCATCTTGGATCATTTCCATTTGTAGTTTGACTCCGTTTTCTAGAACAACTCATCCCACACATCGATTAGCGAACTCTTGTTCTTCCTTGAGTTCCTTCCGTTCCGTGCCCTGTCTATCAAAGAGCCTCATTTTGCTGCTCTGTCATTGTTTCTATCGACTTCTCGTCTACTGTAACCCCTGATTTTCCAATCTCTAGCTTCATGAGCCCTACATCTAGGTTGAACATCAAATAGTATCGTTGCATGTATCCAATCTTTGTAAAAATTTTGAACATGGGTTCCCCTGCTAATTCTAATGCTAAGTGATTAGCAATCAGAATTGCCAACACTCCGCAGTCCTCTGGGTCTTTCACTTGATTTGTCTAAAGTTTGTAGACAATCCTGTCTACATTAAATACCTTCCCCATTATTTCCACTATCATAGAGTTGATCTAGTCTTTGAATCTTAAGATAAGGGCCATACTTCCAACTCTTTTTCTAGTATCGTAAATCTCTATGCTTCCTGACTCTTTCGTAATCCTGATGATTATCCAATTTCTGTATCCTCACATGTTACTTTGGCAGCTTATAGGTAATACAATACTCCTTACTTCTTGTTAATCTCTCCAGAATCTACTGTTTTCCAGTTTCCAGTCTGTTGAGCATATACGTTTCTCTACCTGAACTATTCCTTTGTCATTCAGGATGATTGGATATGTTTCCTTGGGATCAAGTCTTCACGTTACCAAGTCTTATTGATATCTTTCCAATGGTTTTCTTGCTTAATGACCACAAGTCCCATTCCCTAATACCTCTTTTCTTGCTTCTTGCTTCGTCTTTTTCGTGAAATCCCTTTACTAGAACTTTCTCGATCTTGTTTCGTGTAATTGGGCAGCAGAATATCGTCATCATTCTTGTGATTTATGAAGTCCACCCCTTCTTAGTGTGAATGATTTTGTCAAATCCTTGGCATTTGAGAGCTTCATTTTTCCGCCTGAACGCACTCTGATCCATCCTCATGTATGTAAAATCTCGACCTCTGTGCTTTAGTTCATTCATCTTCTTGCTTGGGTTTGTCTGTCCGATCCTTAACCTGCTTTTGAACCCCACTTGTTTGTTTAGCGGAATTTCTTGATGTCTGCTCTCTCTTAACCCGAGAATTTCTTGGTCCTTGCTTCTGTCCCTTTGCTCATATCTGATCTCTTTTACCCTCTGCCCGAGTTGGGCCTTCTCGTCAATGTTGTTAGCTCTGAAGTTCCCCTTCCTGATCTCATAGCTTTAGTAGTGCTTGTTATGGTGTTGGTAGTTCCTCTGTATTTGCTCTTCCATCTTGTTAATCTCCTTTTTAAAATTGATTTTTAGATTTTCTCTTTTTAATTCGATTTAATTTTGAATTTTATTTATAAATCCCTTTACATGCTGCTATTTATACACCAAAGATCATTAGATCACATTCTTGAATGTTTAGATATTTCATTCATGAGTTTATGCATCTATTTCTGCTTTGATCTAATTATTTTTCATGTATGTTACTTTGAAGAGTTTTTTAAACTTTTAAAAGTAACCATTAGTTTTAAGACCTCTTATTCTTTCGTCTAGCCAGACCATATTTGCTATGATTTATATTTGTACATATAACTTTAGGTCTATTATCCTGTGTCCCCTGAGAGTTTAGTTGAATCTCGTTGGGTCCAATGGTTCTTTAATTAAATGACAACTTTTCATGTGGGCTAAGTTTACGAAAGTTTTGTGAATGCTACAGTGTGGACACATCCCGTAGCTCACAATAGCTCTACCTTAGCTGATTGCCATCATTGTGTCCACAACGTTCTTAATTAAAAATAGTTTCTTTCTTTTCTCAAGCTCTTGTTACTTTTCTTAGCTTTAGTTTTTGACTGCTTTGGATTTTATGAATTGGTTTAAATTATTACTTACTTATTTCATGCTCTTCAGAACTAGTTGTTCTATTATCTCTTTTGTTCCACTTTCTTTAAGTTGAGAAACATTTCGAAGTATCTTGTCCGGAATTTCTCTTGGAGTCTTAAAACTATTCTTGTAAGTTGTGTCTCTAATTTATCTATTTCCTCTAGTTTGATGTACCCATCAGCTACTAGAGGGGTGTATTTGTATATTTGGAGTGATCAAATCTGAGCAACCATTATTGTGCCACAAATAGTTGCTTTGTTAGACTTAATCAAGTTCTAGTAGAAATAAGTTTGTTTCTTTATCTCCTCCCAAGTATTTTGATAAAAGTCTTTTTATCTAACCAAATTCTCATGTCCAAGTATTTTATTGATTCCACTCTTTTTATAGAATTTATTCCCTTACATTCTTTGAATTATTTTGAGTTAGGTCAATTTTGTTTAAAAATAGGAAGCTTAAATATTCAACATAATCAAAATTTATCAGGAAAACGTATATATTATTATTATTTGCTATTAATTAAAAAATTTAATATTTTAGTTTATTTATATAAATGGAGAGGTTTGATTTTGTGGTTTGCTCATGCTATATTAAATGCTATTTTTTCGTTAATTAGATCATGAAGTGCATGATTATTCTCCATATCATAATCATACCTCAACTCTGCCAAAATTATAAGTTATATAATATTTGGAGCAGCTCGCGAAATTTTATTTTTTCGCGAGCTACTCCTATATTTGATTATTAGTTACTTGCAAATCTAATTCTTCTATAACTTTCTTACTTCATTATATTGCATAACTTTTAGTGAAAAACAAAAAGTTTTATTTTTGAATCATTCATGTTCCTAATAAAGTAACAACCTTAAAATCAAACCATGATTATATAAAACTATTAAATTATTGTAATTCGCAATATAATTTTCGCTAAAACGCATGTTATTTTATAGAAATGGCAAGAATTGATATAATAAGAATTATGAATGTTAAATAGTATTAAAGCGGAGAAGCTCGCAAAAAAAATGTATTTCGTGAGCTGCTCCAGACATAAATTAAAGGCAAAAATTTGGCAGAGTAACGGTATACACGGAGGAGACAAATAACTCTTCACTATCTTCAACATTGGTATCATATTCTTAATGAGCTACAATACTCCATAAAAATGGAACCAATGCACTCAATTACATATTAATCATTTAAAATATTGATTTTAAGATTATTAGAATTTTATTGTATACTATACTAAATGAGAGGGTTTTTTTATTTCTACGAATATTCAAACTTTTGATTTTTCTAATAATTTGACCTAAGTCACTCAAGAATAGCATCTTTTTGTTTTCAACTTCAGATTGTGCGTTTATTCTATTTCTTTGAAGCACTCAAATATTCTCGTCATCTGTTATTGGCTTTTAAAATTTATGAAAAATAAGTGGAAAACTTTAATTAAAATTGAAATTTATAATTTAAATAAGGAAAACTTAAGATGGTGTCCCTGGAGCATCTAGTCATTCACTAAAATTTGTAAGTTACAAAAAACAAATCTAGACATTTTTTTAAAAAACAATACTTACCAGCTGAAGTGGCGAAGTCAGTGAAACGAGACCTCAGGTGACAGTAGAAAAAATGGGAACAAAAGAGTTGGTATGTCAAGATGGAGCAAAGTATGAAGGATACTGGAAAGATGATAAAGCTGTTTCTAGATTCCATTTCTGTAGTTGTCTATACTATTGATAAAATAAAAACAAATAGGAAATATGAGAAGTACAAATAAATAAAAACTGCCTATAAAAATATAAGCGTAAATTAAATTATACTGAAGTGATTAAATATGAATTACATAAAAACCTTTTGTGTATTATACAAATATTTAATAAAACCTAGAATATTATTTGGTATATTCATTTTTAATTTTATTTATTCCCTATACTGTTTGTTGTTTAACAAAGTCATGTGATAAATTCAATAATTATTAGAATTTGTTTGAGAAAATGTTATATCAGAGTCAATATTATATTTTTGAGAAATAAAGAGAGCGAACAATTCATAGCCCATTATATAAAATATGAAAAATTATAAGAATTTAGTTGGATGTAATGAATAAAAAGAGTCTAATTAGTAATTTTATTTGAAATTACAGAATGAATTTTTCTTACTTTAGTTCAATTTTTTCATTGAGGATTGTAAAATCTGAGTGTAGTTCCATTCTCTTTATGTAGTTTAAATTCCATTTGAATAACTAAATATGAATTAATAAATATAATGCGTTATTTAATTATTTTAAACATTTTTTTAATTTCAAAGATTTATGATTAATAATACTTATTATTTAAATTCATTTTCATTTTATATTAAAGTCTTCCACTTATTTCTAATAATTAATGAGAATATTATCAGCAAATGCGTGAAGTTTTCCTTGCTATATAAATGATCTAAGTTCTTTCTGTGAGTAGATAGCATATTGGAAGTATATATTTAATAACATCGGAGATAGTCTGCTTTCTTGCGCTACTTCTTTCTCTGAATGAATTTCTTCTCCTTCATATAGTATCTTGTTGCCCTTGTAAAACTCCCCTATTAGTCTTACTATTTTTTTAATCTTGCTCAGTCTTTATCCATTGCTGCAGAATTTACAGTAGTTTGTCTTTCCAGACTAAGTGTAGGCTTTTTAAAAATCTATAAAGAGGTACGCCTCTCTATTTTGCTTTTTCTTCTGGATTCTTTAATGTGATTTAAAAGTCTTATGAGGTTCAGATGAGTGCTTTTATTTTCCTTGAACCCCTTTGGTAATTGCCCGTCGTTAGTAACTCACTCTTTTATTCCTGTATTTTATTCACTACTTCTTTTTCTATTATTTCGCTTAAGTGTGAGTTTAATACAAAAGGCCTTGTACTACCGATTTCAGGGTAAAGATCTCCTTAATTCTTGCATAGCAAAATTAGACTCACTTCTTTTATGTATTCTGGGAACACCCCTTTGTTTATCCATTCCGCTATCTTTGAGTTTACCGTTTTCTTGAGATGTCCAGATTTTGCCAGCATTTTTCCGTCGAAGCCATCTTACCCTATGGCTTTATTAAAGCTACACTCTGCAATGGTTTTTCCACATCCTCTTCCTTACAGAAATTTTAATTATTGTAGGAATACATTTGATTTGGGAAATTTAATTAAAAATAAATAAATATTAATCTAAATTATTGACAGTTAACTTTTTGGAAACTCTGACAATATGGTACTCTTTCGATAGAGAATTCAAAATCAGCTGGACTTTACTATTGGCGGTACCCCTCAATCGCATCCCTGGAGCGAGATAAATTGACTTTAATTTTTGGTAATTTGTTTAGTTTATTTTAATGCTCAAATTAAAGTCGAGTTATCTCGCTCCAGGGATGCGATTGAGGGGTACCGCCTATAGTAAAGTCTAGCTGATTTTGAATTCTCTACCGAAAGAGTACCATATTGTCAGGGTTTCCAGAAAGTTAACTGCCAATAATTTAGATTAATATTTATTTATTTTTAATTTAATTTCCCAAATCAAATGTATTCCTACAATAATCGATTCATCCTTCATTGCTACGTCTCCTTGTTTGTTTATTGATTTCCGGTTTTTTTTGCCTTCTGTCATCTCTGAAGAGTTTATTATAGTACTATATTCACTAAAGCTGCTGCCGACTAAAGTTTTCAGCAGCTGCATACACTTAAGCTCCATCGACAAGTCTTTCGACTTTCAAGGCTCAGGAAGCCAAATATCCAAAAATAATTAGATGAAATCCTATAGGAATTAGAACGATGTTCTATAAGCATACTTAATAATACAATTCTCCACAAAAATTGACTAGGGATTCACTAAAGGCACCCTTCAGAATCTAAATAGAGTTTAGGCTAAATCTTTACAGAAGTGTAGTCATAGAATTGATAGAGCTGATACGCTGAGCAAGTTTCAAAAAGTAAGTGTAGGAAGAAGAAAATTTAAGTCGGCAGCAACTTTAGTGACTACCTCTCTTTTTGTTTGTTTACTTGGCTGGACCCTTTCACCGTCAATTTACAGTCCTTTGATTGGTTTTGATTACTTTTAGATTTTTGTTAATCTTTTAACTAGGTATAAGAAACCGTTTAAGTCATTCCTTCCTAAGCAGTGTTCCATGTCTCTAATCGCTTCGTTCCATTATTCTTTCTTATCATAATAAATACAGTTATCTTCTGTTATGTTTTTCTTTATTCTTAACAGCCCATTAAGGTGGTTATTAGTACCGATTCTTTGTTTTACAATATTTTTCAAGTTTGTTTTCAAAGAGCTTCTTTATTGGTTAATCTAAATTTTCCATTCTTAGTTCTCTGCCTTCTTCTTTGAAAGTTTTCCAACATTATTTCCTAACGTCGGTTATTCTAATTGTTTTCTCTCTATCAGTCATCTTTAAGTCATTTTCTTGGAATTTAACTTTTAATCTCACTTATATTAGTTTATGGTCTGTTACTCTAAGTTGTTCTAGTTCTCATACTACTGTTTCTTCGTTGGAGAATATTTAATCTAATTGGTTGCCTTTAGTATTAGTCTCCACTCCATCTGGTAATGATTCTCTAAGACTTTCTTTTCTAGAGCGTTTGCTGAATTCTTAATATGAAAGTTGAAGTCACCCATTAAGATTATTTTTCTGCTTGTCACATTTCTGTTTTATTATTATTAATTATGAAAATTACTCTGTTTTGTAACTCTTTTACTTCGTCGTTTTAGTATAATGGATTATAAAGTGTGATCAAGTGTAGCGTGTATTCTACCACATTAAGTATATTCAATGTCATGAATTATCTCAAAGTTTTAATGGTTTTTATCTAATACTTTCCATTATTTAGGTTTAGGATCCTACATTATATTCTCACTATTAATTTAAACCTCTTACTATGTAAGCTAGCTTGAAGTGTCAGCTTTTATTACATTATAATAAGTTGATAATAAGCCTTCAATCAAGTTGTCTTTTATTTGCCCATTTTTGTTTATGTATAATTATTCTCATAGATATATTCTACAGAAATTCCCCATCCTCACATTATGAAAGTCTCTGATAGATGATTGTGATGCAAAAAATTATAAATTTGGAAAAAATAAAGCTTTTTGTATTGCTTTTGTCAATATTTAGTGTTGATTCTTATTAATTTTACTTTGTAGTGACTACTATACGCAAAATACCTTGTAAATAAATAATATTTAAAATCTTAAGTTTTATAGAAACTCTAACAAACTCTAACAAATTCTCACAAAATATAGAAACTTAAATTATTAAACTAATAATAAACATTACTTAATAATATGAATTATTTTTAAGTAAATATTATTTAACTCTTACAAACTCTAACAAATTATAAAACTAGCGCATAGACTAGTCACTTCAATTTATAACTTTGATGAAATACCTTATAATATTGCCATCGAAAGCCATTACACTCTCAAGAATATCAAATGCGTTTAATGAACATCCCATTCTTTTTAAGTTTTTAGTTCATTTGTACTATAAATTCATTCGTTCTTTTGATTTATATTTTACTAAAAATTATGTGAACATATTTCAGGAGCATTTTTTCACCACTTGATGGTGAAATTTTGCTCCTTATTATAAAGTCTACTAATTCTTAAAGATAATCTATTTATTCTTATTGATAAATTATATGACTAAGTTTACCTTATTTAACCTTTGAAATAAATTTTAGAAGTTTTGTTGAAATGGAGATCTACATACAAATTTATTATCTATAAAAGCTTCTAAAGAATGATATAAATATTTAGAGATATTTGATTTTAAATTCTTTCAAGAAATATAATTCTCAGAAATATATAAATTTTAAAACTTAAGATATTTCATTTTTATCTGAAGTTAATCTTTTATAGAAAAATTAAATTTAATAAGATGTAATTTGGTTAAAATTTAAGAAATTTGATTTTAATTCTAATAGTAAAATGATAATAGTAAAAATTATTAATTTTGTTATTTATTAAAATTTCTACATTTTTAATTTATTAATGATGTTGAACTTTTTAATTCAAATAATTGATTGAAAAAATCAAAATGTTAATGGGAGTAAATAAAAAGTAGTGATTTCTTTAGAAATTTATTATCATAAAAATTGAGAAAAATTTATTTGTTAAAAAATAAAAAAAACTATAGTATTCTCAGATTCTTATTGATTTTTCATGAGATAACATAAAGAGTAATAAATATGGAGTAAAAATTATTTTTCTCAAAAAGTATAAAATTTAGGCATTTTAGAAATTTTAAGTAAATATTTGTGTTTTATACTTCACTTACTATGAAGAATATTTCAAATTAAGGTTTCAATAATTTTTCTTTATTTTAACAATCTAACATTTTGAAAATTATAGTTACAATAAGTATGATACTTCAATTGTAATTTGATTATTAAAATAAAATTCATCGTGCTAAGATTTAGAGGCGTACTTGAATAATATTAATTTTGTTAGAGTTTGATAGAGTTTTAGAGAAAATACAAAATTTTTACTCATTAAAACTATTACTGTTTTTTATATCAAGTGAATTTACTTACCGTTAGTTTTTATATAATATTTATAATGCCATAATCATATTAAAAATAGGTAGCTCTAGGACTATTATCAAATATTATAAAATTTTGATAAATTGTCATCTTTGTAAATATTTACTGAAGTAATTGAAAATTACATATGCATTTACTTATTGAGTAATTTATTTAAATAAATAGTTTAAATAAATATATGGATGTTAGAGTTGATTGATTTTTTAAATAATTTTAAACATAGTATAGAAGTTATTTTCTATCAATTATTCATATACTCTATTATTGATCTATATAATCTCTATGGGGTTTTGGGGTTTATATAATTCTTTGCAGTCTCGTTTCAACGAGGGCGATAAAGTCTTGATTTTTACCTTCTATCTCTTTTAACATTTGGTCTTTCTTCAGTTTAGAGTTCTAACCTCTTACATTTTTTAGACAAATCTTTATTTCAATGCACTGCGCTGCTATTTGCCTTTTATTGTTTATAACCTCCGTTCTCCTTTTTCTGTGCTGGTTCTCCACAAAGCATTCGTTCCTTCTAGCCCACCCTTCAGCTTCTCTCACTGGTTAATAAAAGTGAAGATGCCGATTGTTTTCTGTTGTGATATAAAATCTATTCAAGTTTCTATAACTATTATTATTGGTCACTTGAACATTAAGGTCCATCTGGATTTGCTTAACTTGAGTTTATTTTGAATATTCAAAATAGTCTTGGACAACTTTCTGAGAATTTCATTTTGCTTATTCCTCCTTTTCCGTGTAAACGGGTAGCCTTACTCTTCCTAAGTTTTGTTTTGCATTTCCTTCCATCTTGTTCCCGATAATTTAATTAGATATAATTTTAATCTTAATAAAATATACTTTCAAATAATAATTAGATTAATATATTGAATTTAACAAAACAATCATTTAAATTTTATTATTGATGTAATTGATTTACTTAATTTTAATTAATTGACACTATTCTAGAAATCTATAAATTTTGAAAAAGAGATGCAATTTTAATGAGATTAAAAAAGATTAAGATTAAAACAGTATTAGTAATTTATTTATGATTCATTTGATTATAGAAATACCAACAAATCTAATTCATTATTAGCGTCCTTATCTGAGCCATCATTATTTCATCACAGTTTGTTAGGTTGTTAGAAATAGTAAATTATTGATTAATTCTTAGCATTTATTTTATTTCCCTCTATGTGTACCTCACTTAAAAGTTATTTAAATACTTTTAGCAAATGTTAAGTCCAATACATTTAATCCTTACATTTCTGAAAATAAATACGATTTAAAACGGTTTTTATTAGGATATATATTACTTTAATTATAAATAGATTATCTATTTTGTATAATATTTCAGACTTTACAAGTTTTTAAGCATTCTAAATCGTTAATATTTATAAGGTAATCTTCTATTTATGCTATCAATTTTCTCTGTTAATTAGTGATAATTACTCTGGATATGATTAAATAGCATGTTGTAAGTAAACAATAAACAGTATTAGAGAAAATATCTTTTACCCAAAGCTATTTCTTACAATATTATCTTTTTTAAAGTATCTCAGCTTATCTAATTATGTTTGAATCTTTTCAAAAATACTTTTAAAATTTACAATTTTTTGTTGT